>LPNX010507848.1:99628-166359 GCA_001517045.1 Pseudotsuga menziesii
AGAAATAACCCCATGGGCCATACCCTTTGGGGATTCATGTCGAAACTTTAAAAATATTTTAAATTATTTAATAACTTAATTTTAATTTTAATTTTAATTTTTTGTAAAAATATTTTAAATTATTTGAATAACTTAATTTTAATTAGTAAATTTAATGAATTAAAATAAAATTGATTTTAATTTTATGGTGAATCCATGAAAATGTGTGATTTTTTTTGAATTATTAATTTTTTTTTAATATTTTAAATTATTTGAATAACTTAATTTTAATTATTAATTTTTTTTAAAATATATTAAATTATTTGAATAAATTAATTTTAATTATTAAATTTAATGAATTAAAATAAATTTGATTTTAATTTTATGGTGAATCCATGAAAATGTGTGATTTTTTTTTTTGGTTAAAAGTAACAATGAAAATTTTATTTTTTACTCATTTAAACTTATATATGCTTTGTGAATTCCAACTTAAAAAAAAAAATTAGGGAACTATGTTGTCTTTTTCACTTATATTTTTTTTAAATAATAATATTACTATTTAATTTTTCAAAATTGTATTTAATGATATGTTTGTTCTTGTAAATTTCAGAAAAAGTTGACAAGCGTCTTCTGTGCACGTAAAATAATTTAGTGAAATATATATATATATATATATATATATATATATAATTGCACCATATAAAAAATTATATTTTTTTATTAATATTCGACATTGACAATTTCATATTTTAATCGTGTTTTGTACACATGTGTGCACGTAAAACAAAAATTAATTGGTTACAAAAATTGAAAAGCAAAAAATACTCTCTTGAAGAGGACACATTGATGTGGGGCGTATATATTTTTCAATTTTTTTGTTGTGTAATTTTTATGTTGTTCATTTTTCTTTCATTGATTCCAAGTTGTGGACGTGGTTTTTAAGTGTAAGTTTGTAAAAATATTAAAAAATATATATCATTTGAACTCAAAAACATGTAAATTATATGTCAATGGATAGATGATTCATTGACGAATCCATTGAAGTCTGGTACATAAAGTGCATCTCAGGATAGGGTTTAGGCCTGCCAAAGATGTTAGAAAAATTAAGTTTGCAAAAACATGGGCTAAAGTATGTTTTTTAAGCCCTCGATTGAGCTTTTATACGCGTTTTTAAATACCACGGTTGAGGGTTTCTATGTGGTTAAACAGAAGCTTGATCGAGCTTTCACTACATTTGATTAAAAAAATATGGGTGCTCTTATTCATGTGTGCACACGAATATAGGCACCCAAATTATTTATATTCATGTCAATTATATATTCTTAACACAGATCCTATTATAATTTAATTAAAATTAATCATACAATTATAGAATAATCTTCAATATTAAGTCAAATCAAACATACAATTATAAAATAATAAGATTTAATAAAACATAATTTCAATAAGAAGAAATAAAAACATCTCTATTGCAACTTCCTATAGATTTTATGTGACTCCAATTACTGCGATCTGTATATACAAATAACTATAAAAATCCTACATAAGAATCCTTTGTTGGGTTTCTACTCAACACACATGGTGAAATTAGGCATGGTGTGTTTCTCATTTATACTTGTAACCATTGCAAATTCTTGGTTAAGCATTTTTATAACCCCCGATTGAATCATTAGTCTTGATCAAGCCTTTGAAATGAAAACTCTTGATACAACTATCAACTCTCGATTGCGGGTTAATAAATACCTCAATCGAGCAAATTAGCTTGACTGAATGTTTTATTAACCCTCAATTGATAGTTTTAAAATAGCTCAATCAAGTGCTTATTAAAGCGCTCAATCGAGTGCTTAAAAAATCTTGATCGAGCTCCATTTTCAACATTACGCACCCTCCGCTTGCCAAAATGTGTTATCCCAACTTCATGGGAACACCCATTAATAAATTTTTTTATCAATTTGGACAAAGTGACTTCATACAAATATTTCGAGATTGATATCGATCACAAGATATATTGGTACTATAAATCAACAAACCTTGGGATGTGGGATAAAAAGAAACTCCTCTTGAGACTCTCATCACTCTTGTTCTCTGTTATGGTATTGAAGTTTCCGAATGTAGCATATCTAGAGAATCTTGGAGAAAGATTCAACAAATCCACAAGTGTTTTATATCATATAATCTTAAAATTAAAGCTAGTTTCCCCTATCTTATTTTTATCATAGAAGTTGGTCTTACCCCCATTCAGAGTATATATATCACTAGATACCTAATGAATAAGAAAAAGATAAATAACATGAGAGACTAGAGACATCCAAAAATTGCTTTAAAATTCAATCAAAACCACTTTGTTGGCATAGAGATGTCATGTCTTGGCTAAATCGTTGAGGGATTGATGAAAATGTCACTTTGGAAAATATAGATAATATTTAAAAGGGCCCTAACACAAATATGGTACCCACTTTCGTTGCAATGAGAGTGCGTGAGTGCTAACTTTTAACAATGCATGCGTGCTATTTAAAATGTGCACATGTTTTTGGTTTGACCATTGTCAAACCTCCAAGTATTTTTAGTTCCACGTGTTATTGTAACTTTTTTATTTTTTTGTGTTAGAGTTATTCCTTCATAGAACCACTAAATTTGAAAATTTTATTCTAGTAGCTTTTGGTCTACATCACCCTTAAGATGTTCCTATAGAATTTCTATCATGGTTTCTAGTTCTCTCCTCCTAGAAGCATCCCCATCCTATATTATAACCTACTTATTTATGATCAACATAAACAAATTATTAGAAAATAAAACCCAAGACCCTTTCATAATTTCCTTGAATTGCAGCTTTTGTGACCATAAGGAATTTTATTTTAAAGGGGTGGGTGGATATTTCCCTATATAGTCCACAATCAATTCAATGGGTAAGTGGTATGGACTTTGAACCCCATCCATAAATATTTTCAAACTTGTATCTTCCCCCTTTCATCATAATGTCCTTAGACGTAAAAATCCTATCTAACTTGAAAAGGAAACTTCAACTCATGAAAATCAAAATGGATTTCTAGGGTTTGTGTGAGAATGAAGGAACTTATGGGCTCTACTATGAACTAGGGTTTTCCAATCAACATAAAATATTTATAATTCCAAATATTTCCAATAGTTCCATATCGACTAGGTGCATACAATTCAGAAGATCAAAGAAGGAGAGAGTGATCTTTGGAAGTAAAAGTGTCTTGTAGCTCTTCCAAAGAACTTTTCTCTTTATACAAGGAGATTCATGACCAATACAATTACAAAAAATAACTAGGGTATTTCTACAATATTGTTATGTACTTCTTTGGAAATCTTTGTGAAAAACAAAAGGTGGAAAAGACCATCACCAAATCTATGATACCTGGTGTACGGGGTATTTTTTGACTGTTTGGGATGGATGAGCCAAAGAAGAAACATAAACATAAGCACAAATACAAGAAAAAGTGTAACCCACCTAGAACTAAAAACATTTTATTTTTGTGAAAAGACATTACTTTAAAAGTTATTGTAAAGTTTTATGTTGTTGACCAAAGATGGTCAAAGATGTCTGTAATTGGATATTTTATTATTAAATAATTAAAATAAGAGACACCTATCCAAAGAAGATTGTTGAAGAGTGTTCACTAACCCACTAGGAGAATTGATATGGTGTAGAAGGAAAAAATGAAAAATGGCAGAAACAACATTCACTTTCTAGCTGTTGCAGGAGGCAACTTCTGTATAATTGTGGTCATGTTCCCAAGAAAAGAGGAATTGAGAAGGTGGCTCATTTAATTGCAAAACTGACCCAAAGACCTAGGAAAGCTTATATATACCATCGAATGAGCAAGAGGCTCACTACATTCTAGAGATTAGAACTTGTGGATTTGCTGGAAACTGAATTGCTAAGAGTTTTGACTGCAAGTGTGATTACTAAGAGTTTTGACTGCAAGTGTGATTACTAAGTTAAATAGAGAGTACTGAATAGGCTTCTACATAGTATCTTCGTCCTAGTGGTTCAATGAATAGGCTCAGGGGTCCTAAAGCAAGTGATCTTGGCTGCTTTCAGGAGACGGTTGGGAGGAACGGTCTTCTTTGGGTGTTTGTCCACTTCGAAAGTTAACAAGTTCTATAATGCTACTGGTTATTTATCTTTCATTACTTTTCTTTTTAATTTTGAAGGATTTATGTATGATAAAAGCTTCCAGAACTATTTATTGTTTTCAAAATATAAATTATTAGTTAATGGATTTTACTGTATAAACAATTTTCATAGTAAAATTTATAGATTATCCTTATTACTATTTAAGCACAATATCATATATAGTTTCACATAGTATTACATGTTATACATAAATAATGAACGGTTAGTATCCCTCTAGTTCTTCTTTTAAAACCCTTGTAGATTTAACCCAAAAATTAAAACAGTGCTATCATCGTTTTCACAAAACATTGAATCTCTTTTACAAATAGGGTTTAATCTTCATAGTAATAAATTAAATATATATATTATTCAGTATCAATACCATACAACTGAAAGGCTTATGGTTTTAAAATTACTCAGGTATTACTATCATACAAACGAAAGGCTTTTATTTTGGTATTTTACTCAGTATCAAACTCACACAACCGAAAGGCTCAACGTCTTCATTTTTTTACCTAGATTACAACTTGCTTAGAGCCGAGAGGCTTATCTTCTTTTACAAAAAAGACTTAGAGTAAACACTCATTTTTAACAAATTAAAAGAATCGATATAAATGTAAAAACAAACAATTATCTCCTTTATAAACTCTGCATAATTATACGTTTTTATTTACAACATAAATAATAAACACTAAATCATTTACTATTTAAAAATGTTTGATAGATTGAGATTCAAGGCCTGTAAGTCTTTTTACCAAGAAATCTTAATAACTAGAACTTACAGCGAATACACCTTAGTTTAGAAAAACGAAAAACTGAACAACATTTTAGCATTATTAACCCCCAAGATTCCATCATAACATCAATGAAGTGAGGCCGTAGCCTTTTCAAATCTAGATAGGCCATAAAAACCAGAACGACAACCCTTTAAAAACTTATACGAAGTAGTCGTATACAATTCCATTTACATAATAAAAATAAACAAACTTGTAAAATGTTTCCAACAAACAGAGAATTATTTATAATCAAATTATCAGTTGAACGATGAGAAAAAGTATTTCTGCATTTATTAATAACCAAAAATACAAAGTAATTTCATTAAACATTAACACCATTTATACAATTGTTTTTAACCAAGCTAGAAACGAAAATTGTAAGGATGGTTTCCTTCAAAACTCTGTTAAAGATTTTATAAATTATCAATATTTTCTCAAAGCAATTCCATTACATCATCCCACATACTCCACGGTCTGTCACAAAAGGGTTAAAACCCTAGCATAGCCGCAGGCTTTTGAAAAATAGTAAAAATCCCTGCCATTAACGTCGTAAAGGAAAAAACTCAAGAATGTTTACCATTCAAAATGAAGGAGGATCGAAACTTCGAAAACGAATCCAGGCCCTAAAGAAACTCTGCATTCCAGCTTTTCCTTTTCTTTTCACACTTTAAACTATCAAGGGATCGTAGGGTTCCAAGGTTCATGGGTCTTACCAATACCTTCGATGCAAGGTACCCTCAACTTGATATTTTTTCCTTCGGGCCAAGCTTCATCAACAAAGTCGCCTTTGAATATGCACGCCAAGAAAACGATGTACATAGATTAAAACTTGGCTTTTCTCAATGGTATCAAATCTGGAAACAAAACATAGCAATGAAACATCTTACCCTCAAGCTCGAAATCACAGCAAAGGAACCAGTGGTGACATCAAAGCAAAGAAACTCATGGCGAGGAGACATGTGGATGGCCGTATGCTTTGTTTTCCAATGTTGGAGGGGCTGAGAGCGGCCAAACATCCTCGGATATCCTTATCACTTTACAATGCAGAAATGACATGGAATTTAAACCCTTAGATTTTCATTTAGGGTTTACTCCTTTAACAATTGGAAAGCACCACACGTTTTCACATGGTCGCTTTTACTCGTTCACCTACCTCCACATAGATCGACTTTTCCAAACCCATTTCTCTATAGTTAGATTAATTTTTCATTGGTATGACAAATCAATGGTATAAGTACTTTAAGCTAGGTCAAGGCATAATATAAAATTACTATTGCACAAGTGTGGTGTAAAATCACTACTTTGATTTCATTGTTTCCCTTTAAAATTTTTATTTTGTGACCTTAGCATTTGTTACCTTGGCTCCTTAGTTGTTTAGTAGCGCAAGGAGGGGAAAGCCTTTCCTTTCGTCGAAAAAACCTGCAATAATACCAAGTTAAACATTGCATCATCTTATAAAAAACTAAGTAAGACATTTAAACCTGTAACCCTAGCATCGATATAAGGTTATTAAGCATAGGGTTTAAGATATTAAAAACATGATGAATCCATACAAGATAAGAACACAGATGGTAAGTTACGACAAGGTAGGAACAACACTTAAATATTTACGATAACACAAGTAAATCTATATTCTAGTATAGATTTGTATGTCTCGTAATTGAGGAGCCGTATTCAAATTGTTAAGTTCTAGTTTTAAGTTAAGACCTAGGATGAAATTGAAATGTAGGTGTAAGACACCCAAAGTAAAAAGAAATAACTCAGCAACTCAACATCGTATTTTTTTTTATACATATACTTATTCACATAGATTATATTTTTCGGGTTCACATGTAGTAATTTAGAATAGTTACCATAATGCATCAGCTTAATGACTTGAGAACCTAGAATCTCAAGGAATAAAGGGTTTGTAATAGTTTGTAAAGGTTCCACTCCATTTGTTGAAAAACTGGTGCAAAAGAAAGAGATGTATCTCTCAATTTAAACCATAAACTTACATAGCATTAATGCTAACCATTTTCTTCATTTGTCTTTCCCCTACATGTACCTTACCTTGCCAAATACATCTCCAAAAACGGGGCTTCCAAACCTAAAACTTCGGTCCTAAGAGAAATAAGATATTAAAGGCGGTTTTATCAAACTCCTACCCACTATAGAACAAGTTTATGAGGTAAGAACTTTAACTAGGATGGATTTCATTTCACATCCACGAGTGCTTTACAACTGTAAATCTCTAGGGTTGACTTTACCCTCAGCTTACTCGTTCTGACCATATTCTTGGCATTTCCAAAACACTGAGTTGTAGGGTTGTTTATTGTTCAAGCTCTCTCTTTAATGATTCCATGTGAAACATGGATACCACACAGAACTTGCAGTTTTATGGTAAATCCAGAACTCTTACCCTTCTTCGCAACCGTCAATGGTTTTGATCTATGTCCAGCTATTTTGGGTAATTTATACTGCTCCATAGTGGTTTCAATACATTCGTCGTCACCTTTCAGGTGGGTAATAACAGGTATGGTTTTTAAAGTATTCAGTATTTAATTTATTGGTTTAAACATTATTATTCCGGTACCTTACTAAACAAACTGTGTTGTATCTATCGCAGTTTGGTTGCTCAACTGTATCCCCGAATCCCACTAACAAGTTCTTGGTTTAAAGTGGTGGCTCTATCTCTATTCTATTTGGAAAGGGGGGCTCACCTTCTGTGGTCGTTCATGTGATATGATGGTTACTCAGTGGTTTCTAAGGGATGTTCGTGAGGTATCCCAGGAATTTCTGTCGAGTTTTGAGGACTCGAGCCATTTGGCTCCTGCAATAATGGTAACTTCCACCATTAGGATTGGTCATTTGGCATTTTACTATTTTGGTACCAATTGTATACTTGTAGTTGCCTAAACTATGAGGATGTTATCTCTGTTTGTCGAGAAGTATAATGTAAAAATATCTATAATATAACTTCCATTTGTTTAACTGTTTTAAGTAAAGGAATACCTAGGGTTCTCGACCTGGTATTTAATTCTTATTTCATCTCAGCTTCAGGTTGAAATGTTTTAGTTCTCGGCTTAAAATCGAAACTATGTTTTTCTTTTAGCTTATAGTTTGATGTTTATATAAGAATTTATATATTTACAGCTGAGGTATTACATTACAGACTTCTATATTCGATAACCCCGTTTGTAGGGAAGTTTGTTTACAACCCACTAGGGTTTTTCTTTTGTTGTTTCTTAGAAATGATATATGTTAGTACCAATCTGGTGTGATGGTTTAGGGTTTTTAAATATTTAATGTAGATCGCATAATTCCCTTTTTTTTTAAATCTGGTTATCTGAATGGGGTGAAAACACGAAGTTGGGTAAGACTTCTGTGAGAATCAAGTGCCTGAGCAACATAATGGACGCTATTCAACCAAATAACTATATTTATTCGGCCGAATAATTTTTTTATTCGGTCGAATAACGGATCCTTTATTCAGTCGAATACCTTTTAACAATGAACTGTTTAATTTGATGGAACGCATAGATGGCTGGTAATTTTTACCGACAGTTCAATGTGTATTCGGATGAATCATTATTCAGGCGAATAATTATTTGGCCGAATAATTATTTGGCCGAACAATTATTTTGCATAAAAGGTTGGTTGCGACCTCATTTTCATGGTTTCCGCCTACAGTCGATTGTTGTCTTTCCGTTGTGCATGTCCTACCACCCTGTCGTGCATGTCCCGCCACACCGGCATGCTTGTTCCACCACCCCATCGTGCTTGTCTACCTGGTCACCTATTGTAGCTGTCTCACCACCCGATTTGTCACCCTTCATCCATGTCCCTGCCTCCACCTACAATCCCACCTTTTTTATGTTGACGTGTGCATCCGCCACCCTGCCACCTATCTGGTACCCTCTCAGCATGGAGGTCTGTTCGGTGTGGAGGTATGTTTGTGAAGGTCTGTTCGTGGAGGTGTGTTCGTGTTCTGTTCTTGGAGGGTCTGCTCGTGGCCTATTCGTGCTCTACTCTCTTCTTGTCAGGTATTCAGGATTTTTTTTTGCAATTTTTTTTATAATTCGAACGTTGAATAAGTGATTTATGGCTTGTCGTAGCCAATGGCTTAAATTTATTTTTTGTCGTATTTTTTTTTATTTTATATTTTTTTTTTTATCTTAAAGTTTGCATATGTTAATTAGTAGTGTAGATTTCTTTTAATTTTAATCTTAGTTCATAGGTATTATGAAGAAGATATTCATTGATGAACTCTGTCCATGCAGAGTTCATTAACTTTGTCCCTGATCACTTTACTTAGCATAAGGAATTTTAGTTGTTTTTATATAAATCATAAACAAAAAAATATTATTACACAAAATACCAAATATTACTGATTACGGATTTGTTTGATCTATGTATTTTCAATATAAAATACCAAAAATTACAAATAACAATTATTATTACACTGAGGTTAGGATCATTCCCATTAATTTTTGTCATAAAAGAATCACAAATAACCTGTATAATGCTTATTAGTTATAGTTTACACTTACCATTATATTAGGATATTGTAGATTTCTTTTAATTTTAATTTCAGTTCATATGTATTATGATGAAGATATTCATTCATGAACCTGTCCATGGACAAAGTTGATGAACTTTGTCCATGGACAGAGTTGATGAACTCTGTCCATGGACAGGGTTGATGAACTTTGTCCTTTGATAAAGTTCATGAACTCTGCATGAACTTTGTCCTTTGATAAAGTTCATGAACTCTGCATGAACTCTGTCCACATGGACAGAGTTCATGAACTCCATCCACATGGACAAAGTTGCTAAACTATATCCACATGGACAGAGTTCATCAACTCTGTCCATGTAGAGTTCATCAACTCTGTCCCTGATCACTTTACTTAGCATAAGGGATTTTAGTTGTTTTTACATAAATCATAAACAAAAAAAATATTATTACACATAAAATACCAAATATTACCGATTACTAATTGTTTGAACTATGTATTTCTAATATAAAATACCAAATATTATAAAAAACAATTATTATTACACTGAGGTTAGTATCATTCCCATTAATATATGTAATAAAAGAATCCCAAATAACCTATATAATTATTATTAGTTATAGTTTATACTTACCATTATATTAGGATATTGTATTGATTGATCTTATTATTAAGCCTATAAATAGCCAAAGATCAACTCTGCATTCATAAAAGTAAGATCTGTTTGTGGTTAAGCTTTAACATATACAAAGGGTTCTAGAAATAATATATACAAAGTAAACTACTTATACCTAAACTCTAAGCTGAACTGATTACAACCTGTATTAATATGAAGTAATATGCAAAATTTTGATGATTACACTTTTCATACTATAACTTTTTGTACATTGTTGGCAGGTATTGTTCGTTTTTTCGGTGGTTGGTTTGTTTTGCTTCCTTCGTTGTTCGAGTTTATTTGTAGATATCAATCGCAGTGTCATTTATATAAAGAATGGTCATTTATCTTTATTTGTAGATATGGGTCGCAAAGTATTTGGAGTTATAGATATGATTGATCAAATCTATAACTCCAATTACTCCACGATTGATATCTTGACATAAAATTTAGAGGAAGCAGAAGTAGTATTGTTTTTACTTGTTTCTACTTCAAGGTATGTACTATTACCCAAATTTATCATTCGATAGTTAATGTTTGGATAGAGTGCATGAACTCTGTCCAAATGGACAGAGTGCAACATCATTTTGTTTGGAATTAAATTCTGCCATTGCTTCCTATACTTTATTTTGTTATAGCATGTCTTTTATTATGGTAAGTATTTATATTGCTAATAAGTGTACCTATAATGTCCCATGTAGTTAATACAAAATAAATCAGAATTTTTATCCCACTACTCCAAGATTAGCTCTATAATTACCATTGCTTACTTCTTGCTTTGTTTGTATTTGGGTGGCTTACTAGATAAACTTTGATTAGTATAATTTTAATTGTTTTTTATTTTTGAGTGCTTACATTGTAAAACCTATCGTAATAATTAAAATCGATAACAATTTTTTTTATGATTTTATGGAATAATGAAAATATTTGTAGCTATATTCATATTAGATAATAAATTAGCTATATTCATTTTAAAAACTATTAGATAATATTAGAGACATCTAGGTCCTTATTAAAAACTTAGTTTTTTTATTAGCTAGGTCTTTGAAGTTAAGGAATTAACATGTAGAATTTGAATATGTTATGAGTTGATATATTATATAATATTAGGGACATCTATGTCCTTATTAAAAACTTAGTTTTTTTAGTAGCTAGGTCTTTGAAGTTGAGGAATTAACGTGTAGAATTTGAATATGTTATGAGTTAGTATTTGTGTAAACTCATAGATATCATATCAAATGGAAATATATAATAAATTAGCTATATTCATTTTAAGGACTATTAGATATAGATAATAAATTAGCTATATTCATTTTAAGAACTATTAGATAATATTAGGGACATCTAGGTCCTTATTAAAATCTTAGTTTTTTTAGTAGCTAGGTCTTTGAAGATGATTAATTAACATGTAGAATTTGAATATGTGATGAGTTGATATTTGTGTAAACTTGTAGATATCATATCAAATGGAAAGAGAGCAGCCTTTGAGACAGAAGGGTAGGAGGTAATCACATTCTTCAGGAGTTGGTTTTCCAAATGAAAATCGAAGATTATCGACTTCACCTCAGGATTCAAGCTTATCGTACAGTTCACATTCATCTGATCATCGACGTGGCGATAATGATAGAGATTATTCCCCTTTATCATCTTGTGAGCTAATGATTTTATTTTTTTGTTTCGATTTTAAGTTAATTACTTAAGCTTTTTTTTTTCTTTTACTATGATTTACTTATTAACAAAATTTAAATTTTAAGGGAAGAGACATATTGAAATTGGCGATGAAGATATAGGTTCTCTGATGGATGTGGAGATTGGAACCGAGGTAATTTTGTTCATAATTGAATTGTTCTTGAATTGTTCTCTGATATATAAGTTTAAATAGTTTAAATAATTTTTGACATTTGTAAATTGCTTTTATACATGTTGAAGCTTGGGTCTCTTCGATCTTTTCGAGGCAAAGGGAAGACTCCATTGGAGGATAGTGGTAGAATTGTAAGTTTAATATTTTATTTTTTGAATTTAGTTTAAAATAGTTTAAATAATTTGTACTTGATTTATAAATTGGTTTTATACATGTTGCAGCTTGGGTCTCCTCCACCTTTTAGAGGCAAAGAGAAGACTACATTGGATGATAGAGAATTTGAAGTAATTTTGTTAATAATTGTATTGCTCTTCGATATATTAGTTTAATGTTTTAATATTTTGAGTTTAGTTTAAAATTGTTTAAATAATTTATGATATTCATAATCTGTTTTTATACATGTTGTAGATTGTTATGAGTCCAAGGGAAGACCCTAGTGGAGGATAGTGGTGGACTTCCATCTAGATAATTATTTGTATTGTTCTTTTTTCGTTATATATATATTGTAGGTGATTCGGACATCGAGGAGCTTAATTTTTGGATTGTACACATGTTCATAATTGTTTTTGGATTATATACATGTACATTGAACTCACATGTTCATGATTGTTTTTTTGGATTATATACATGTACATTGAACTCACATGTTCATGATTGTTTTTTTGGATTATATACATGTACATTGACCTTAGATATTGTTTTTTGGATTATATACATGTATATGTAAAGGTTAGGAATGTTAGAAATTTTTGATAGGTGCAAATATATAAATGTATGTATTATTAAATTTATGTATGTTTGTTGTTAAGAAGTTGAGAATGATAGGAATGATAGGAAGTTTTTATAGGTGCAATCCAATGTTAAGAATGAATATGGGGAATGTTAACGTTCAGAATGAACATGGAGAATGATAGGAGTGAATGTGGGAATGGGGAATGTTAGGAAGTTTTGATAGATGCAAATATATGAATGTTAGGAATGAATGTTAAGAAAGGTTAGGAAGTTTTGATAGGTGCAAATATATGAATGTTAAGAATGAATGTTAGAAAATGTTAGGAAGTTTTGATCGGTGCAAATATATGAATGTATGTATTATTAAATTTATGTATGTTTGTAGATGTAAAATATTTTTAGTGTTGAGAAGTTGAGAATTTTAGGAATGTTAAGAAGTTTTGATAGGTGCAATCTAATGTTAAGAATCAATGTGGGGAATGTTAGAAATGAATGTTAGGAATGTTAGGAAGTTTTGATAGGTACAAATACATGGATGTTAGGAAAGGTTAGGAAGTTTTTATAGGTGCAAATATATGAATGTTAAGAATGAATGTTAGGAAATGTTAGGAAGTTTTGACAGGTGCAAATATATGAATGTATGTATTATTAAATTTATGTATGTTTGTAGATGTAAAATATTTTGAGTGTTGAGAAGTTGAAAATTTTAGGAATGTTAGGAATGTTTGGAAGTTTTGATAGGTTCAATCTAATGTTAAGAATCAATGTGGGGATTGCTAGGAATAAATGTGGGGAATGTTAGGAAATGTTAGGAAGTTTTGATAGGTGCAAATATATGAATGTATGAATGAATGTTAGGAATGAATGTTTGGAAAGGTTAGGAATGTTACAAAGTTTTGATAGGTGCAAATATATGAATATACGAATCAATGTTAGGAATGAATGTTAGGAAAGGTTAGGAATGTTACGAAGTTTTGATAGGTGCAAATATATGAATGTATGTATTATTAAATTTATGTATATATGAATGTATGTATTATTAAGTTTATGTATGTTTGTAGATGTAAAATATTTTCAATGTTGAGAAGTTCAGAATGTTAGGAAGTTTTGATAGGAATATTTTTTATTACTAAGATAAAATTAGCAACTTGACTCTGAATTCTAATAAATTAAAGCTCAATCCATGAATTTTCTAAGGTAACATTAACAACTTGATTATGAATTCTAATATTTTTTATTACTAAGGTAACAGTAGCAACTTGATTCTGAATTCTAATATTTTTATTTCTAAGGTAACATTAGCAACTCGATTCTAAATTCTAATATTTTTTATTTCTAAGGTAACATTAGCAATTTGATTCTGATTTCTAATAAATTAAAGTTCAATCCATGATGTTTCTAAGGTAACATTAGCAACTTGATTCTGAATTCTAATAAATTAATGTTTAGTCCATGACTTCAAAGGTAAAATTAACAACTTGATTCTGAATTCTAATAAATTAAAGTTCAATGACTTCTAAGGTAACATTAAAATGACTTCTAATAAGGTAACATACTAAATGACTAAGTACACAATTATTTTGAATTCTAAAACATCAATCCATCTTTGAGCATGATAGCCAATCTTAACATAAAATAAGAAATGATATAGTTAAAAACATCGCAATGGAATGTCGTCCTCAATTATCTGTTCATGGTCATATTTGGATAGTTTCCATTTTTTATTTTTTAATTTTTTTTTCGATGGAACTTGTACCAATTTTATTTGATATGCACATACTAAATGACTATACTGAAAACATATAACATTAGGTTCATAATCCTAAAAGTAGACATAATTTTCAGTCATACGAGTTTACTGCAAAAAATAGCCTTTTAAAATGATGGATCCTCTATCGTATGTAAATCTGTTGTCATTGTAGTCCTCCAATAACTTCATTTTTCCTTCAGTGCATCACATCAAATAATATTTTACATTTTCGTTGTTGTCTAAAGGTGCAATCACAGCGAAAACATCTCCTGTCCAAATTACAATTGGCGTTAGAGTTTTTAAGTGAATTAAATTGACTATATACGCATAAGGTTATGGACAATATTGAACAATCAACAACATCATTACCTTCTCTAACAAGATATAAAATTCTATCGCCATCAGATGATATTTTTATTTCTTCTGATTCTAATTCTTTTATGCTTGCTAGTGGCATTTTCTCTTTTGGATTAATCTCTGTGTGTTTTCAATGTTTTACGTAGTTGTTCGTTATGTTTTCACAAACTTCTGTAGATTCAACATTTTCAGTGCAAATATGACAAAAACATGATTGTTTTCTACTGTCAAATGCAAACACGTTTTGGAAAGATTTTGTTTGAATAGAGTGAAGTTCTCTAGTCCCATGTATGGTGCTAGCCTCGTATGGTATTAATCTATCTATATCTTGGACCCCAAGAAGCCAAAAAAACCTACACAATAAATGATAAATCACAAATGACAACTTTTAATGTTAGTGTACAAATACTTCAATGTTAGTACATACATTTTTTTAAATTGACAATTAATATAAATTAAAAAAATCATGTACATACCTGCACAGATCTTTTCATTGTTGACTACAATCATGGCTTAGATGTAATTTACACCATTGGACAACCTCTGCAGCTGAATGAAATTGTCTAGAAGAATGGTTCATTTTCCATCTTCGAAGTGCTCTTTTTATGCATTCTCCTGCACCATCATGTTCACCTTTTCCATGTCCAATTTCAAATAAATTCCAGCGATGTTTAATGTTCAGTGCTTTATGAAGTTGACATTACCAAAAAAATGATCGTGAAGATTTAAATTGTCCTGCACATCCATCCAACCATATCCAATGTTCATTTAATTTAACATTATGACTTTTTAGTGAATCATAGAAAAAATATTCAATACAATGTTGAACAAAATGTGTATTGTGTATACGATCATTGCTGATATAAAAGTGATATTCTTTAATCATATCTCGATTTCCACACGTGCTTTCAATGCCATAAACATCTTGTTGAGAATTTCTATATAGAACATGGACAAATATTGAAACTTGGTCAGAATGATAGTATTCACTTTGAATCTCTTTTTGTGGAGCAAATGTGTAGTTTTGTGTACAATCACCCACAGACAAAATTGTTTCAGCTAGAAAAATTTCACGGGAATGTTTGAATTGAAGTTCTTGCCATCATGATCTATGTGAATGCTTGGTGTATTTATAAATTTCACTTTCAAATTTCTTGAGAAAATCTGTCACACATATTTTATCTTCTCGCAAATCAATTCTTTTGGAATGTGCATCACTAGAACTTGTAGAATAATTGTTGTATTCATATCTTCTCTAATCAACAGTTACATTTGAAAGCAACTGATCATTATCGATAGGGTATTTATTGTGGAATAAAACAAGATTTCCACAACCATGACAATGTTTTCCATTGACACATTTCTTATTATAAAATACTTCATCGTGATTTCTCTCACATAGAGTTTGAGATATGAATTCATGTACTGTGGGCGGAGGTGGTGAATTTGTCCAAAACGTTTTACCAAATTCAAGAAATGTGCCGTAATATAATTGAAATTGCACATGATAACGACAACAACGTGTCATGTATAGTAATAGGTCTAACATACCACGGTTTTTGTTGCACAAATGTAGTGATTGACTTATTAATTCCACGATGATCCTCCTTGAATTTATTGAACAATTGTACTTGTGTCATTTCCATTATATGTTTTGGATGACTTTCATATACATTTCATGATACTCTTTGTCTTATCACATCCCTTGAATTTGGTGAAACTCGAGCATGTTCCAACCAATATCTATGTACAATATCTTTAACACCTTCTCCCATTCTATCTTTGCAAGGTTGTCTACAAATAATTGCCCAGCAAGAAAGTTCATCATTTTCATCTATTTGCATTTTGAATTTGCTATGTTTGTATAATGTCTTTCTTGAGGTTCCAATTGCTTGTGCTAGTTGTGTGTTGTCAAACATTTTTGTCTAGTACTAGCTGAAACAATTGCTGTCTGAATTGCTCTACATGCAACACTGGTATCTTTCTTTCTGGATTTTCCAAATTTTTTTATTGCATCACCTGTATTTTCTATCACATTATGTTTCAGTTTCGGCTCTTTTGTCACCTTGTGAATACCTAAGAATGATATAGCATCTTCTAACTTCTTGGACACCAATAAACATCTCAAAATTTGTGCTTGTCCTGCTATTGAACAATCCTTGAGAATATCATCATAAATTTTTGTAGCACGATATCGTGCAACATGTATGAGTAATTTTTCTCCATATTTATCGCAATCAATGTCTTCTAACATTTCATAATCAATGGTGAAAGTACATATACATCAAGTTAAATTTAATTTAACATATGTCCAAAAATACAATTCATTATAAAAAATGAATTTAGAAAATACATGATATATACATACCAGGTCCAATTTCTGGATCTTGATTTTGATTTTCAATATTGACTTCATCAACATTAACATGTAAATCACTATTTACATCTTCAACAATGGTCTCTTCAACTTCCATTTGTTCTTATTGTACCCTATTTTCAATTTCCATTTCATCAACAGTGTCATGTAAATATGTTCTTATATCTTCAATTCTCTCTTCTGTTTCCGCAACCTTTGCTCTTTTGGCTCTATTTCTAATTTTTTGGTTTTCCCTATTAGCATTGTCATCATGTTTATGATCACTTTTTTTTAACGGTTTCTTTTATTGTCCATGATTGTTTAATCTCCTTTGGAAAAACCCTTAGAAAAAAATAAGAACACCTTGTAAAGAAATCTTCTTTGTAAAACAATTGGAAAAAAAAACCTCTTTGAAAAAAAACCTTTTTTGAAAAAACAACTTACATAAATATTTTGGAAAAAAAAAACTCCTTTGCAAAAATACCTTGCAAAAAAACTCTTTGGAAAAACCCATTACAAAGAAATAACCCACTTTGCAAAAATACCTTGGAAAAAAACCTCTTTGAAAAAACCCCTTGCAAAGAAATAACTCCTTTACGAAAATACCTTGAAAAAAAAAACTCTTTCGAAAAACCCATTGCAAATAAATAACCTACTTTGCAAAAATATCTTGGAAAAAAAACTCTATGAAAAAACTTCTTGCAAAGATATAACTTCTTTGCAAAAATACTTTAGAACACAAAATCTTTGGCAAAAGTGCCTTGGGAAAAAACTCTTTGATTGTACCCCTTGGAAATAAATAAGAATAAAAATACATTGTAAAAAAACTCCTTTGGCAAAAGAAATCTACTCTGAAAACCCCTTCAAAAATACTTTTACTTATACGAAATGAAAAGGTGCCGAAATAATGAGTCTCTTTCATTTTACTTATACGAATATAGATAACATAATTTTTTTTTTTCCGACCGACGAAATTTTTTTTGCATTTATTTTTTCGGCCGAACAACCTTTCTTGTAACGGTTCCGTAACGAAAAAAAATTATTCGGCCGAATAACCTCTGAGACCTTAAACCTGCACAGTTTTCAGGTTTCTCCATTTTGGAAGGTAAAATGGATGCCTTACACTACAAATCGACTGTCGAACTTGATACCTTTAGTTTTGTCATTAAATCTACTTTTCGTATGTATAGATTTTGTTGTGTATAGGTGAGATCCGATATTTTTATTTTTTTTGTTTCTTAACATGTGTCGATTTTAGTTTCATCTCTTTCAAAATGTGGTGAAATGAAAATTAAATAACTTTAAAAATACGCCACCTAAAAAATTGAAAAAAATATGGTGCGGTTAATTGGAGTGTCTACTTCAAAAGGGTATTAGTAGATTTTTAAGTTTTATAGTCAATTGAGAGAAAAGTGTCACAACCAAAAACATGTTTAAAATCGACAAGGTTTTCCCATTAATCAAATTCAAAAAAATATTATAATTAGTATATAGATCTTTTGGTTACAAACTTATAGTCATCGCAATAGTATATTGTGTGTAGATTGTCGTAGAATATTTTTTTTGCAAAACACAAGTTTAACAATGATTTTAGGGGCGCAACCAGACATGACTATTTTTTAGTCCTTTTATTTTATAAGGACACGCTGTCAAACATTTGCCAAAACAACATATCAAATCTCAATAGAAAAAATTGAAAAAATTATGAATAGAAAGCTAACATAATTCTCTAAAAGTTTTGTTTTTACTTAAAAGTGATATTCTAAACAAAAATATCACTTTCGTTCACCCAAAGTTGAAAAACATGAATAAATCAGCCTTATTTTCTCATAAGACCCTCCAAAATAGACACCCATCTTCATGGATTCACCCAATGTTATTCTTGATACTCAAATGCCAATAATTGATTTAATTATTAAATTTAGGGGTTTGGTTTTTTTTTAAATTTGAATTGAAATTAAATAGAGAGTCACCAGTACTACTCTTGGGAAAAGAATATCTTTGACTCTTCCTCACTTTTTATACTTCTAAATAAAATATAATAAAATGTAAATTATCCCTCCTAGGGATTCAATACTAGGCAGTAACATACAATGATAATCAACCCTAGGTTGTGATAATATAACTGGAAAATAAAAACAATATTTAATCCTAGGTCAATATTCTAATACTTTATCATATGCATGAGAGAAACTATGAATAGAATAAAGAGAAACAATAACCCTAGTATTATTTTAGCATTCTCCTGTTCAATAGTAAACATAGCATAAACTATTCATAAAAGATGCATATCTGGAAATCGTAGTTTTAATAGTCACGCACCACCCTGCCAATGAAACTGAATATCAATTTTACTTGCTTAGTTTCACCCCCTTGCCCAGACTTTTGGGTTTAAACTAGCTCCTCTACAACCTCAATTTGCCTCTAGTATTAACGGGAATGAGTTATCTCAGAACCTAGAATTTTCATATGCTTCACTGATAGTGAACAGAGCCTAAAATCTACAAGATGTTCACTGGTAGCTCTATGTTATCTCAAGAATTCACTAAAGAGCCTTCACTCACGGTGATCTCTGGCAGCTCTGTCTAGGATTCTTTTCTTCTCTAAAGAAAATCCCCCTTGTCTTTATTTCCTTTAAATTTTTATAGCAACATAACCAATTCCCTTTTGAATACTGGCCACTTGTCTCCATGGAGAATACTGTAGGTTTGGTAACCGTCTTTAAATCCAAATTTCTATCAATTTATCGAATAATTGTTAAAACTTCCAATTCCCATTTATATTTATCAAATTTACTTTACTTATTTCTTTAAAAGTAAATAACAAATATAACTATCAAAAGTAATTACAGGGTGTTACAATCCTCCCCTACTAAAAACTTTGCACCATTCTCGGTGCTTAATCGGTATCATTAATTAGTTTCATTAAAGTTTTGAAACAAATCAGGAAAGTTCTGTCACATAGTTTCTTCTTTTTCCCAAGTAGCTTCTTCCTCGGTATAGTGCTTCTGTTGTAATTTCACTTGTACAATAATCTTCTTTCATAGTTGAATTTCTCTTCTATAAAAAATGCACATTTGTTCCGTGTGGAATTTTCCCTCTAGTTCGACATGTACATTATCCCAATTAATTATATGATATTGATCAGCAACATATTTTTTTAACAAGGAAATATGGAAAACATCACGAATTCTTAAATAAGGTGGTAAATCCAATTGATAAGCCATGAGCCCTATTCTATCCAAAATTTCAAAAGGTCCCACATATCTAGATGCCAACTTAGCATAAAGTCTTGATCTTATCTTGGACTTCTTCAGTTTGACTCTCAATATTACATGTTCTCCTACTTTATACTCTGTGGTTGTTCGTTTCTTTTTTGCATAACAATTTTGTCTTCCCTCAGCCATTTTTAAGTTTTGTTTTATTTGACGTACCATTTCTTCCATTTGAGCTAACATATCTGGTCCCAGAGCCAATCTATCCTCCAAGTTACCCCAACTTAAAGGTACTTTACACCTTGTACCATACAACACCTCAAAATGACTCATTTTGAGAGATGCTTGGTAGTTATTGTTATAGGAAAATTCTACCAAATGAATATAATCCTCCCATTTACCTGGTTGATTCATCACATACATTTTCAACATGTATTCCAAGACCTGATTCACTCGCTCTGTCTATCCATCAGTTTGTGAATGATAAGCTATGCTAAAGTTCAGTTTTGTATTCATACCTTTAAATAATGACATCCAAAATATGGAAGCAAATTTCGCATCACAATCTGTGATCACTATTTTTGGTATACCATGTAGTCTAAAAATTTCCTTCATAAATATGTCAGCAATATTAACCGCTTTATAAGTGGACTTTACATGTATAAAATGTGCCTCCTTTATTAATTTATCCACTACAACCATGATGGAGTCATTGTGTTTCTTTGTTCTTGGTAATCCAGTGATAAAATCCATAGTGATAGTTGCCCACTTCCACTCTGGTATAGGTATTGGCTGTAATAAACCAGCTAGATGTTGGTATATGGATTTAACCTGTTGACATGTAAAACATCAAGTTACATATTCAATTGCTTCTCTTTTCATATTTTACTGGTAAAAAACTTTCTTTAAAGTTGTTATAAATTTCCGATATCCAAGGTGTTCTGCATACGGGTTAACATGCAATTCCTTAAAGATAACATGTTTAATACTGTATTGATTAGGCACATAAATTTAGTTTTTAAAACGTACAATCCCTTCTACATCTATCTGATAAGGAATTTCTTCTGTTTCGAAATTTTTCTAGTTACATTTTTTCAACCAATCCCATTAGAGGAAATTTCAACTCAAAATGGGACTTTTAACTTTTATTCAAATTCCATGTCATCATGTGTTAGCCAATGAAATTGCTCTAAATTTGAAATACCGTATAGGTCTTAAACACTTTTTTAATATAAATTTGGGGATAGCTATCATAAAAAAAACTACTTTTTTTGTTTGTATTTTTGACATATCTCCCTGTGTTTTTACTCAAATTTCGACCGGGAGAGCTTCTTGGATGCGGAATTAAATTCCGCATCCAATGAGTACCCACTCGGCATAATTTTGACGGACCCCGCCACCCCAAAAACAAGAAATATCTGAAAAAACGAAATGATGACATCATCATTTCATTTTTTCAGGTATTTCTTGTTTTTGGGGTAGCGGGGTCCGTCAAAAGTATGCCGAGTGGGTACTCGTTGGATTCAAAATTTAATTTTGCATCCAACGAGCTCTCCTGATCGAAATTTGAGTAAAAACACAGGGAGATATGTCAAAAATACAAACAAAAAAGTAGTTTTTTTCTTTTCTTCCTCCAAAAGTAATAAATATTATTTTATTATTTTAACTATTATTTTATTAGTTCATTTTAGGAGGCCCATTTTGAGTTGAAATTTCCTCTAATGCTATATTGTGCATCATTACCCGATGCTTCTTTCAAGAGACTTTTCAATTCAGATTCATAATTACTAATCAATACTGAATGCAAGTTATGCTAATGTTGGATTAACACATCTACTACAATGATTTCCTTTCCTTTTATGTGTTTAATGTCGAAATCATACTCACTCAGGAATTCAAGCCACCTAGCTTGACGGGCATTCAGTGTTTTTTGGTCAACTAAATATTTTAACCTAATATTTTCTGTTAACAACAAAAATTTCTTTCCTATTAAATAATGCCGCCAAATCTTATTGGCATTAATAATAGCTACCAATTCCAAATCATGTACCACATAATTTTTCTCATGTTCCTTTAGTTTTTGTGATTGGTAGCAAATTACATGACCCTCTTGAGTTATAAACCCTCCCAACCCTTCCTTACTTGCATCAGTACATACTACAAAACACTTACTTGAATCAGAATTTTTTAGTACAGGTGTTGTGGTCAATAAATGTTTTAGTTTCTCAAAACTATCTTGACATTGTTGACTCTAAATAAATCTAACACTCTTATATTGTAAAGTGGTTATAGGATAAGCTATTTTGGAAAAAAAATTATGAATCTGCGATAATATCTTGTTAACCCCATAAAAGATCTGAATTCATGTACATATTTTGGTGCAGGCCATTCCAATATAGCCTTAATTTTTGTCGGATCAACCGCTATTCCCTTTTCTGCAATGACGTGACCCAAATAATGTACTTCTTTCTTATAAAAGTCGCACTTAGTCAATTTTTCATATAACTCATGTTCCCTTAAGGTTTCCAAAACCTTCTTTAAGTGCTCTTCATGTTCCATTTTTTTTTTGAATATACCAGAATATCATCAATGAATACCAGCACAAATTTATCTAAAAATTTACTTGCCACATTATTCATTATATTCATAAATGTTGTCGAAGCATTCGTTAAACCAAATGGCATTACCACAAATTCATAATGTCCATATCTAGTTCAGAATGCAATCTTATGGATGTCCTCATCTTTAACTCGGACCTGATGATACCCTGATCGAAAATCAATTTTCCCCCCACCAATCTAATCAAACAAATCAAGTATTCTTGGTAATGGGTATTTAATTTTAACTGTCATTTTATTCAATTGTCGTTAATTTATGCACATTCTGAAAGTTCAATCTTTCTTTTTAACAAACAACACAGGTGATCTCCATGGAGAAACACTAGGTCGAATATATCCTTTGTCCAATAATTCCTGTATCTACATTCTTAATTTTTTTAATTCCAGAGTAGTCGTTCGATAAGGAGCTCGTGACACCGGTGCTACTCCCTGCATTAGATCTATGGTAAAGTATAAATCTCATTTAGGTGGTAACCTGGGTATTTCATTAGGAAATATATCCTGATACTCCCTCAAAATAGGGAATTGTTCCATTGTTGTTTTAGGATTTTCCATCTCAATTTCATTAAATTTAATGGCGTACAACTTACAACTTTTTCTTAAACATTTTTTTAATTGTACTGCAGAAATTTGTTGTGTTGATATAGGTTTGTAAATTCCTTTTACTGTGTTCCTTTTACCTTCCTCATCCATGTAATAAAAACTTTTATGTAAACAATCATAATTAATGGCTCTATGAGCTTCTAACCAGTCCATACCTATCAAAATATCATATGATCCTAACAGAAGTATGTTCAAGATTACAGTAGTATTTAAACCACTGAAACTTATTCTGCAATCCTTAACTATTTAAGTTACTTTCCTTTTCATTCCTAACGCTAATTGTACCAACCATGCATTCTTTTTATTTTATTTACTAAGTCTACATTTTTCAAGTACTCTTGGTGCAATGTAACTTAAACTAGCTCTTAAATCAATAAGTATAGAAACATACATATTTGATATTTTAACTTCTACTTCCAACATGGTAGATTGATGATCCTCCTGTCTGTTTTCCAAAGAAGCATTGATTCTAGGTATGTTTCGGGCTATATTATTGACCGTAGAAGCTTCATGAAACATATTTATAGGGGGCATATTTCTATTGGGATTTTGAGGACAATTTCTATATAGATGTTGTCCATTACAACCCCAACATTTAAACTCTTTTGAAGTTTTGTTCCATCCACCATTAGAAGTGTTGATACCCTTTACTCCATTGTTGGTATTTGCACCTTGTTTACTATAGTTGTTATTAGTATGACTTTTTGCTCCTTTCCTAAAAGGTGATGGTTTAAATCCCTTTTTACGCTGGACCATTTTCTCATTATTCTTATTTTGCCAATTTTTAGTTATTTATGATCTTTGTTTAAACAAATGATAACACAACTTAGCATTTTTTATTGCTTCATCCATGGTCTTAGGCATCTCAATCTCAACCTTTTCCTTATAAGCTAGGGGTAAACAAGTGAGAAATCTATAAACCTTAACTTTTTCCTCCTTCAAATAAGGTACATAACATTGCAAATTCACAAATCTAGTTACAAATTCATCCATGGTTAATGTCCCTAATCACAAATCATTGAATTCTTTGGCTTTCTCGTCATAATACTAACCTGACATATATTTATTTTTAAATAGCTTTTTAAAAATTTTCCATCTCAACTCTTTACTGCGTATATTATTCACACTTTTGGCCTCCTACCACCATAGAGCAGCTTTTCCGCTCAGCTGAAAGATTGTTATGCGTGCTCTAAAATTATCGTCATACCTATAAACCTAAAAATATCTTTTAATATTGAGTAACCAGGCTCTAGCTGCCTCTTCTTATTCTCCATCAAATGTTGAGGTTTTAATTTTTTGAATTCATCTTGCAGTTCTACAGGATGTTCTTTCTATTTTCCAACTTTTGTCTCCCTATCTTTCCTTAAGTCTTGTATATCCTTAGGGATGTTTTCTGTAGTTTCTTCACTATTGTCTTCTTGTACCATACATTTTCTTTTATTCTCGGTACTACAAGATTTTTGACCATTATTCTTCTGCGGTTCCGTTAAACTTTTGAGAATGAGTTCATTTATCTCTTCTTGATCTGATTTAGCGTTCATAAGTTTAAGGTTATCTTCTTTAATACTTTCCATATCTGCTTTTAGACTTCTCATTGTCTCCAACATCTTTGACTATTTATCTGCATTACACTTGGTTCCAGGTTCCACAAAGGGACTTGCATTTCAATACGTATTCCTCTCCCACATTTTGCTCAAGTTCTTCCATGGTTTATCTGCGTGTAATAATAGGTATTCTTTTGTTATTTATAGATATTTGTATTTAATGTTCTTAATGTTTGAGCACGTAGTGTCTCAATAGGTCACAGTTTTGTGAATCGTGCTCTGATACAATTTTGTAACACACCCAAAGTAAAAAGAAATATCTCAACAACTCAACATCATAAATTTTTTTATATATACATATACTTAATCATGTAAATTATATTATCCAGGTTCACAGATAGTAATTTAGAATAGTTACCATAATGCATCAGCTTAATGACTTGAGAACCTAGAATCTCAAGGTAGAAATGCTTTGTAACAGTTTGTAAAAGTTCCACTCCATTTGTTAAACAATTGACTCAAAATAAAGAGATATATCTCTCAGTTTAAACCAGAAACTTACATAGCGTTAATTCTAACCATTTTCTTCATTTGTCTTTCCCCTACATGTACCTTACCTTACAAAATCCATTTCCAAAAAGAGGACATCCGAACCTAAAACTTCATTCCTAAGAAAGACAAGATATTAAAGGTGGTTTTATCAAACGCTTACCCACTATATAACAAGTTTATGAGGTAATAAATTTAATTCGGATAAATTGCATTTCACATCCGCGAGTGCTTTACGGCTGTAAATATATAGGGTAGACTTTACCCTCACCTTACTCATTCCGACCATATTCTTGGCATTTCCAAAACACTAGGTTGCAGGGTTGTTTACTGTTCGAGCTCTCTCTTTGGCGATTCCATGTAAAACATGGATACCACACATAAATTGCATTAGGGTAAATCCAAAACTCTTACCCTTCTTTGCAGTCGTGTATGGTTTTGATCTATGTCCATCTATTTCGGTTAATTTGTACTGCTCCACATTGATTTCAATACATTCGCCATCACCTTTCAGCTAGGTAATAACATGTATGGTTTTTAAAGTATTCAATATTTAATTCATTGGTTTACACATTATTATTCTAGTACCTTACTAAACAAACTATGTTGTATCTATCGCGGGTTTGGCCACTCAATTGTATCCATGAATCCCATCGGTAAGTTCTTGGTTTAAAGTGGTGGCTCTATATCTATTCTATTTGTTAAGGGAGGCTCGCCTTGTGTGGTCGTTCATGTGACATGTTGGTTTCTTAGTGGTTTCTAAGGGATAGTCATGAGGTATCCCAAGAATTTCTGCTGAGTTTTGAGGGCTCAAGCAATTCGCCTCCTGTAATAATGGTAACTTTCACCGTTAGGGTTGGCCGTTTGGAATTTTACGGTTTTGGTACCAATTGTATACTTGTAGTTTCTTAAACCACAAGGTTGTTATTTCTGTTTGTCGAGAAGGATAATGTAAAAATATCTGTAATATAACTTCCATTTGTTTAATTGTTTTAAGTAAAGGAATACCTAGGGTTCTCGACCTAGTATTTAATTCTTATTTCAGCTCGGCTTCAGGTTGAAATGTTTTAGTTCTCGGCTTAAAATCGAACCTCTTTTTTTCTTTTAGCTTAGTATTTTATGTTTATATTAGAATTTATACATTTACATCTGAGGTATTACATTATAGACTTCTATATTCGATAACCCCGTTTACAGGGAATTTTTTTTACAACCCACTAAGGTTTTCTTTTGTTGTTGCTTAGAAGTGATATATGTTAGTACGACTCTGGTGCGATGGTTTAGGATTTGTAAATATTTAATGTAGTTCGCATAATTCTTTTTTTTTAAATATGGTTATCTGAATGTTATTTTTGATACTCGACTGCCAATAATTGATTTAGTTAACAAATTTGGGGTTTTAGTATTTTTTTAATTTGAATTGAAGTTAAATAAATAATCACCAATACTACTCTTTGGAAAAGAATATCTTCGACTCTTCCTCACTATTTATACTTTTAAATGAAATATAATATAATGTAAATAAACCCTCATGGGGATTCGATACTAGGCAGTAACAGACAATGATAATAAACCCAAGGTTGTGATAATATAACTGGGAAATAAAAACAATATTTAATCCTAGGCCAGTATTCTAATACTTTATCATATGTATGAGAGAAACTGTGGATAGAAATAAGAGAAACAATAACCCTAGTATTATTTCAGCATTCTCCTATACAATAGTAAATACAGGATAAATTGTTCATAAAACAATAAATGCATTGGAATCAAATCTGGTTTATGAAAGATGCATATCTGGAAATCATAGTTTTAACAGTCGCGCACCACCCTGCCGCTGAATCTCAATAGCAATTTTACTTGCTTATTTTCACCCCCTTTCCTAGACTTTTGGGTTTAAACTAGCTCCTTTACAGCCTCAAGTTTCCTCCAGTATTAATGGGAAGGAGTTATCTCAGAACCTGGCATTCTCATATGCTTCAGTGACAATTTTGGAATGGAGCCTAACATTTGCAAGATGATCACTGACAGCTTTGTGCTATCTCAATAATTCACTAAAGAGCCTTCACTCACGATGATCTCGGGCAGCTCTATCTAGGATTATTTTCTTCTCTAAAGAAAATCCCCCTTTTCTTTCGTGCCTAGGACTTTTTATAGCAACAAAACCAATTCCTTTTTGAATACTGGCCACTTGTCTTCATAGAGAATACTGTAGGTTTGGTAATTGTCTTTAAGCCCAAATTTCTGTCTATTTATTGAGTAACTATTAAAAATTCAAATTCCCATTTATATTTATCAAATCTACTTTACTTATCTATTTAAAAGTAAATAACAAATAAAAATATCAAAAGTAATTAGAGAGTGTTACAGTAGGATTTAATGTATCTTCTTAAAACTTATGAAGCCAGTTTAGGTCTTAAAATGATCTAAGCACCCTGTAATATTTTTTTTTTGTTATGGATTTTGGAGTTGTTACATGTGGTATCAGAGTGAGTTTTCAAACACTAGGCCTGAAATTGGCTCAACTCGCATACAAAAATAGGAAAACAAAAATATTGACTATGTTTAAAAATTGTTTCTGTATAGAAATATAATTTTTTATTTTGCAGGAAATGGAAGGAGTAGAAGCATCTGTTGAGGATGGATCACATCATAATAATCCAGATAATATATATGCGGGATTAAATAATCAACCATATGAACTACTTCAAACTGTAAAATACCTAAAGGTTGAATTACAAAATGTTAAGGAATATAATGAAAGAATCCTAAGGGCACACAAAGAATTAAATCAAATATTGTTGGATAAATTACAAAATGAAGGAAAGGATAAAAAAAAGAACATGAATATGAATCTGGAACTATATCATAAATGTGCAAAGGTAAAAATTTAAAATTGCCTGAAAATGAAAGTAATTCCTCTTCGGGAATTAAGGTTAGATCACACAGATAGAAACATAAATATTCCAGTGAAAGTAGTGATAGTGACAACAATCCTAAAAAGAGAAAATACAAACCTTATGAAGAAATTTCCTAAGAGTTTAAGAAGATAAAACCCCCTATGCTTAATGGTGAAGTGGAAAAAAGAGAAGAAGCTAATGCATGGCTGCCGGGTATGAAAAAATATTTTCAAATCTATAATTACTCAGAAAGGATGAAAGCTAGAATGGATATCTATAACTTAACTGAAAAAGTTGATATATGGTGGCAGGATATACAAAAGAGTGAAAAACATTAAAGAAACACATGTAAGTTGGAGGACTTTTAAGAAATACTTTAAAAGAATTTTTTTGTCTGAACAATATTACGAAGAAAGGGCCAAGGAATTTTACGATATTAAGCTAGGTTCAATGTCTATGAAGGAACTAAGTAGTAATTTTTTAAGTTTATTATGACACATACCTTATATCATCGATGAAAATCCTAAGATACAGAGATTTCTGAGTTGTTTACCTCTTAGCTTCAAGGACATAATTGAATATGACAATCCAAAAACCCTTGAGGAATCAATGAGGAAGGATATTTTATGTTATGAACAAAGCAAAAATAAAAGAGAAGGTGTACCTAACTGGAAGGGTAAAAGAAATAATAACTTTGAACAAAGAAGAAAAGGCTTTAAGTCCAATAGAAATTTTGGAAACAATTCCCAAAACTATTCTAATAATACTTACCAAGGGATAGACTTTAAAAGTAAAACACAACAAAATTTTACAACATCAAAGAACAAAGACATACCTAACAATTATGTTAAAAATAGTGAACAAAGAGAACCTGTAAAATGTTGGGAATGTCAGGAACCTAATTATGCGTAGGACTGTCCAAACAAAAAGATAAATTTCAGCAATGTGCATACAATATAGGAACAAGCAACTATTGGTGACGTAGTGAACGAAATGTCTAGGATTAATGCAGCTTTGGAGAATCAACAGACTGATCACCAAACATCTATGGTGGAGATAGAAGGTATGATAAATAACAAACCCATGTCTATTTTGATAGACCCAGGTACTGGTTTAAGCTATGTGTCACCTAGTATAGCAGAAAGTTGTAACTTGCATTTGAAAAAGTTTGAAAAATATTGGATGGTTCAATTAGCTACAGGAACCAAGAGAAAGGTAGTCACATATATGTTGAAAATTGTGAAATGTTTATGAGTCAATTTAAAACTCAAGTGAAATTAAATGTAGTACCTCTAGGGTCATATGATGTTTTATTAAGTATCGACTGGCTTGAAAAGCACAGAGTAGTTTTAAATTGCTTTGAGAAAACATTTACATGATTAGATGAAAAAGGAGAAACAATTATAGTGAAAGGAAAACCTAGAAAAGTTTCTGTTAGACAGATTTCAGCTTTGCAAATGAAAAATTATGTACGTAAAGGTTGTAAAGTTTTTGTTGTGCATGTAATGAATGGTGGACACATGAATCAAGAATATAAATTAAGATTTGATGATATACCAATTTTAAAATAATTTTTAGATGTATTTCTAAAAGAGATTCAGGATTACCTCTGAAAAGAGAATTGGATTTTACTATTGAATTAGTACCGGGAGTTGTACCCAATTCAAACACTCCTTAACATATGAACATCCTAAAAATTAATGAATTAAAACTACAACTACAAGAGTTGATAGATAAGAATTACATAAGACCAAGTGTATCCCCTTGGGGAGAACCTGTCTTGTTTGTTAAAAAGAAAGAGAGTACCTTACGTTTATGTATAGATTACTGTGAGTTAAACAAGATGACAATTAAAAACATATATCCATTACCTCGCATAGATGATCTATTCGATCAAATACACAGAGCAACGATATTCTCAAAAATAGACTTGAGATATGGATATCATCAAGTCAGTATTAAAGATGAAGATATATTTAAAACTACATTCAGAACCCGTTAAGGGCATTATGAGTTTGTAGTTATGTCATTTGGGATAATGAACGCTCCAACATCTGTTATGTGTGTAATGAACAGTGTCTTAAGTAAATATGTGTATAAATTCGTAGTTGTATTTATAAATGACATACAAATTTATTCAAAAACAAAATAAGAACATGATGACCATATATAAATAATATTTCAAGTTCTAAGATAACACAAATTGTACTCTAAATTCAGTAAATGCAAACTCTTTAAGGATAAAATACAGCATCTAGGCCATGTGATATACAAGGAAGGGATATCAATGGATCCTGATAATATATGTGAAATAATGGAATGGCATGTTGCTAAGAATGTATCGAATGTATGATCATTCATGGTGATTACAAGTTATTATCGAAAATTCATAGAAGGATTCTTGAAGATCGCGAATCCCATATGATCCTTACAAAAAAAGGGAAAAAGATTTGTATGGGATTTAAAATGTGAAGAAAGCTTTAAACAAGTTAAAAGAATTATTAACCAATGCACCTATCTTAAAAATAACAAATCCAAATAAGGACTTTGTTGTATGCACTAATGCATACAACGAGGGCCTAGATGGAGTATTAATGTAAGAAGGTCATGTAATAGCATATGAGTCAAGAAGGTTAAAAATACATGAAATGAATTATGCTACCTACGATTTAGATTTGGATGCTATAATACATGCTTTCAAAATGTGGCGCCATCATCTAATCGGTAGAATATTTTTATTAATGTCTGATAACATAAGTTTGAATACTTATTTGATCAACAAAATCTGAACGCAAGGAAAGCAAGATGGTTAGATTTTCTTAGCAAATATGATTTCGAGATTAAAAATATAAAAGGAAAAGAGAATAAGGTGGTTGATGCCTTAAGCAAAAATCCAAATCTGAATTTTATAGCCGTTGTTAGCAGCTATAAAATAGAATTGGAAGATAAGTTCGAAGATGGAGTAAAAATGGATAAGGATTATCAAAATTTAAGAGAAAAAGTTATAGAAAATGAATCTGAAAATATAAAAACAGATTTCAGTTTGAATGAAAAAAGTTTAATGATGTATAAAAACAGATTATATGTACCCAATGTACTAGAAATTAAATTGCTAATATTAAATGAAGTACATAAGAGTCCTTACTCATGACATCCTGGTTACCAAAAGATGATAAAAATGTTAAGAAAAGATTACTTATGGCCCAATATAAAAATTGAAGTGCCTGAATATATAGCTAGGTGTACAAAATGCCAACAGGTTAAAGCTAAGCATCTACACCCAGTAGGTCTTTTGTAACAATTACCAATCTCATATTGGAAATGGGAAATTATCAGCCTTGATTTCATAACAGGACTGCCTAAAAATAAAAATAAAATGATTATGTGATGGTAGTGGTAGACAAACTTAGCAAGGCATCTCATTTTATACCTGTTAAAACTACTTATAAGGTTGCTGATATTGTTGATATTCTTATGAAGTAAATTTTTTGTTTGCATGGAATTCCTACGATGATAATTTCTGATAGGGATCCTAAGTTTATTGGTAATTTCTGGAATTCATTGTTTAAAGGATTGGACACTAAGTTAAATTTTAGTACCGCTTATCATCTGCAAACGGGTGGACAGAAAAAAAGAGTAAATCAGATTTTAGAAGATATTTTACGGATGCGTGTTAGGGATCATCCAAAGAAATGGGAAGAATATCTGCACTCAGACGAGTTTTCTTATAACAATCATTATCAAGCTTCAACTAAACTTAGTCCTTTTGAAATATTGTATTGTAGGAAATGTAATACTCCATTTTCATGGAGTAATACAATTGACAGATTAATGTTAGGACCTGACTTGTTAAAATAAATGGAACTAATAGTGAAAAAGGTACAAAGCAATCTGAAAATTACACAAGACAGACAAAAGAGTCATGCGGACCTTAAAAGATCTCAGAAAGAATTCCAAGTTGGTGAGCATGTTTTTGTCAAAGTAAAACCCAGATAAAGCTCCATTAAGTTGGGGAGTTCTGCTAAATTAGCACCCAGGTATTGTGGACCATTTGAGATATTGTCAAGAGTTGGACCAGTAGCTTATCAGTTAGATTTGCAACATAATCTCAAAATACATAACGTATTTCATATTTCTATATTGAAAAAGTATATGCATGCTGCTACTCAGGTAATCGATTGGAATGTTATTCAGGTAGAACCAGAAGGAGATTTTCAAGTAGAACCGGATTGTATCCTCATTAGAGGAAATTTCAACCCAAAATGGGCCTTTTAACTTTAACCCAAATTCCATGTCATTATGCATTAGCCAATCAAATTGCTTTAAAAGTCAAACACCGTATAGGTCTTAAACAATATTTTATTACATAATCCCATAATAATGGAATATTTTAATATTATAATTTTCTTGGATAGTGAAATAATCTCTGCCCAAGGTGCCCCAAATTGTCTTGGAAAGCGAAATCCACTATGCACGCCTTCTCCACATATTGGAGAGTTATTAATGAATCAAAACATGTTGACCACATTAATTACATTATTATTTTTTTAATTAGATAGAGGTTTTTTTATCCATGAATTTGTGGGTTTATTACCTACCACAATATCCACAACACCAACATTTTTTTTTTAAAATTGAAATATATAAAATATAAATAAAAATTTATTTGAAAATGGGTTTATTACCTACCACAATATCAAGTGCACCTACAATTTTATATATATATTGAAATATCTAATGATATATATAAAAAAACATATTTCAAAATATATACACATAATTAGACAAGTTTTTTTTTTAACCATGTCCTTATGAGTTTATTATATGTTATATAAAAATTTATTAAAAAATATAAAAATATATAAAGATATATATTAGCAATAAAATGTGGTGTTTTTTAAGCCAAAGATAAACATGACCAATATTTTTATATATATACATAACTATATAAAAAAATTACTATTAACATATTAAAAAATATATAAGGATATATAAATCTATATTTATAACAACTATGATGATTTAAATAGTAGTTAAGTAAACCCTACAGCTTACTTCTTTTTTAAGTACTCTAATTGTTAACATTAAGTTGTCTATTTATATTTCTATTAAAGTACATTTACGTCGGTGGAAAAATTCTAATTTAAAAATATTGAAATATATAATGGTAAAAGTTTTTGACAATAGAAGCCCACCAATGCTATGCACATCAAAATTTTGACAGACGCCCGCTAATGCTCTGCACATCAAAATTTTGACAAACACTGACAAATGCTCTTGTTCAGACATCTTCATCACTGATATTAATGGAGCATTTTACCTCACCCATAGAGAAATATATTGATGCTCGATTAAAAGCTGAGGGCATTCTATGGAGTAATGGAGCTGGGATTGCATGGGCTGCATTTGATGAGCATCAGCTGGAAATGATAGAGAGCCAGATCTGAAATACAACTTAACCAGAGCAAAGCAGCATTAAGGGAACATTATCAAAACAACCCAGAAAACCCTCTGCCCATCTGCGAACTATTAATTCTTGCACATGATCTAGGAACTAGGAATCAAAATCATCAAAGAATAATTAAAAAATAGTCATGAATTGGAAAATAACTGGAATGCCAAATAGGTTTCATCTCTGTATATTATATAAACAATAAAGTATTACAATTTCCATGCATAGCAATAGCTTAACTCCATGAAGAATTCGAATACCTAAGGGACAATTCGAATTCAGTGAGTGAGTCTAGCTTAACTGACTCTTTGCCATGCAATCTCACTCAGTTAACCACTTGACCAAAACCCTAATTGACTCACCAAACCCTAACTGAAGTTGGAGTGCAATAAATGACTGAATCTCAACTGAAGGAGATCAAACACATGTCATAGCAATCCAATCATCAAGTGCTAGTACTGCATGACTCCAATAAACCCTGATGAGGTTAACTGAATCTAAACTGACCATCAGAAGTTGGTGAAGGCGCCTTGTTCACTCCAGTTCATTAAAATAATAATAAATAATCATTAAATAATATATTTAATGAATGGAGGCGCCTTAACTGACTGTAACTGATTGGTTGAACTGAAAGTAACCCCCAGTTAGCAATTAGGTGCATGAATGTCACACAGATCACCCCTAGAGTGCTCTAGTTAGCCTCCTTGACTGTAGGAAAGGCTAAGTTAGCCTCCTTGACTGTAGGTAGGCGTGGGAGTGACTGGGATGATGGTAATTAATGCTCCACTGATGTCAATTAAACTTAGGATAGTGGTTTAACTAGGCCAATTTGACCGAAGGAGTGAGTATGAAGGTAAATGTCTCCAACAATCCAGTGAATTTTGGTCCTTCTATTCATTGCTCAACTGGATAGATATCATTCTTAGGTAAATTCAATACTCAATGATCTTATGTTAAAAATTTGGGCAAAACATAAGTAAAATTTGGTATCTCCTCTTTTATGTAACAATTTTGTTCCTAAGAGTCTTTATTATCCATTATCTCAGTGTGGTTTTCTCTAACTTACTGACCCTTAGTACTAGGTGTTAGTTTTCATCACACAAATTGATTGAATAATGCTGTAGAAACTATTGAATGTATATTTAATAGAATATATGACCTCAATCATGACTGAGTTTCCTGTAGGTGGCTTTCCATGGTTGATAGTAATTATAAATTGTAAACTTCTTCACTCAATGTATGCGCATGATATCCAACACTCATTTACACATATTACTTCATGATAAAGTCAGCGTTCATCATTAAGATGCCACTAACATTTATAGCAGAAAATTCAGAAGAGAATTAACAGAAATGTGTAAAGTATGATATAACTCAGTTACAGGATAAAGATTCGTAAATTTTCACAACCACTTACATGTAGAATGGAGTCAAACACTCGTGTGGATATCCGGCAATTTGGGGAGCTATAAAATGGACTGAGATAATGGAAAACACCTACTATATTGCATAAATTTCAGATCTGGTCACATTACATGTTGCTCTTGATTCACTGGGCGTGTAGATTGAGGAGAAATGTAGACAACTGCACATCATTAAATAAAAATACCCAATACTCCTATAGCAACTCGTTTTCTGCCCAATGATCACAATAATGGCTCAGCTGCAAATCTAATCTGATACCTCTTCCTCAAGAGTGCCCCACACGATTTCTCAACACTGGAACTACCCTTTCTTTCTCCCACACGATGACAAAGACGCGCCTCCTTGGTGCTAGCGTGACACAGAATTGAACCATTGTTCTCTCCTCCTAGTGTGCCCTCTCTCCTGGTTCAGATAAGTTGTAAATGTGTTTTTATTAATAGAAAATAACAGGGGAACAAGAGCACCCTCTCCTTGGGTAACCCACTGCTGTAAATATGCTCTTTCTGACTGCTTTTGTGCTCTGTTTAGCAGGTTGTGTCCATTCTTGTGAGTTTTTATCTTGGGTGGTTCTTCTGTGGTGCTTCTGAACTTGTTTGTGACCCTTACTATGTATGCCATGAGCTGATTTGTTGACTTGATAGATGATTCATGACTTCATGGGGTTTCCTTAACCATGTCGTGATCTCCCTCCTTCCTCTCTTGATTTGTTATTTTTGGGTGTCACGTCCTCTAGCGATGCTAGACTCTTGTTGTGGTCTTCCTAAGCCAGGATGTGGACTATTTATAAGACCTCTAGGGATGGACGTGACAGGTTGTTATTATTTATATTCCCTCTAGGACTGGGTGTGACCTCTCTAGTATGTCATGACTGTTTATTAGCCCTCTAAGGGCTTGGTCGTGGACTATGGAAAGCCTTAAAGGCTGGGTGTGACCTCTCTAATAGGTTGTGTTTGTTTGTGTTCCCTCTAGGGCTAAGCTGTGACCTCCTATACTACTGCAACAATTTGTTCATTGTCCAGATTTGGAGCAGTGGTTTAGTGATACTCTTAGTTGGTCCTCTCCCACAAAAATTTCAAGCCCAATATAATCATGCAATCCTTTTTTTCATTTTGAAGAATTGGTCCCCATAATTCAACATGATTAACAACATCAATATCAAACTTTACTCGGTAGAGTGGAATATTCAAGGTAATGTGGAATGGTATGTCACTCCACAAAAGACACCTACTCACAATCCTATCCAATATTTTATTTTCCTTTCTTATAGTATCAAAATGGATGAAAGGTTACACCCTCGTTTATTTTACTGGAACAAAGAACATTGATGTGGTTCCATAACAGGAACATGACCCGAAGAAGAAAAAGCATTTGAGCCCATGTCACCTCCTATTATCCTCGAGGGACCTATGGGTCTCCTTGATACTCCACCTGCTGCAAGTTCAATCAAGAAATATTTAGTTTTTTTAGTGTTCTCCTTTCCAATGTTCATCCTTCTTTTCCTTCTTGTCATGTTCTAATATTCAAGTAATGTTCAGTATGTTCCATAAAGAAAATATCTAGCACTTCTTTTGTTGTAGAACTCCTTGTCCCCAAGAGTTGTGCAAGATAAGGCACTTAGGTTCTGATTGCATCTCCCTAAACCCTTTATCTAAGAGTGATGAAAATATGGATTTTATGAGACCTTGTACTTAGCTAAGCAGATTTTGTTGAGTGAATATTGGAATTTATCCTACCTTTATGGAACTTATCCTAAATGCTCAATCAACCACCGTATGAACGATTTCCCGAAGGGACTATTTCAAGTGATAAAAATGAAAAAGCAATCATTTGTGATGCCCCTATTAACATGAAGTAAACACACTCAATGCTAATGCATGCTACTTAGTTATATTTAGTGCAATGAGAAATTAGGGAGAGAACAAAGCCAAAAAATGGATAATGCATTGACATAAGATATAGGATTAATTGTACACCTATTCCCAGTACAGAATAATAATATTTAAAGAATAGAAGGGATCAAGAAATGTAGGGAATCCTTGCGACTCAGAAATGTGGAGACAGTGGTGACGAAGATTGATCTTACTTATCATTACTAAAGCAATTACAAAGTTGTAACAAACTCCCTATGAATCTTGGTAACTGTCAATTGTTGCTAAGTTGAGATGGGTTTATAATTCTATTCTAGGAATCCATTTGGGGTCTGTGGGAGCTGGTATACAACTTCAAGAAATCCATCACCAAGATGGGAAATTTTATCTCAATATTCAAATTAATGAATCAAAAGACACAAAATACTATATATCATCCTGCAGTGCACCGAAGACTACTTCTAGAGCTTATGATTGATCTGCAACCCCATATGAACTTGTATTCCAAAATATTTGCATCTCTAGACTAGAAATGCTATAACTTTTATATTGTCTCCTTTTTCATCCATCCATAAAGATAAATACAAGAAAACTTGTCACATGTTTCATCCATCCATAAAGACAAACTATTCTCTATTGTTTAGGGAACATTTATGGAGCAATATATATATGGCAGTTCTCCCACATAGATATATAATATCATTAAAAAGATCAACACAATATTCAAGAGAACACCAATACTAAATTTCAGACTTGAAGTAAACTCTTCCATATTAGTTTTCATTCATTAAAACAAGTAATACATGCCTGGGAAATGTTGGCTGTAAATGACAGCTAATGTTTGTTAACATAGACTAGTAGATTATCCCTTGAAGAAGCTGTTGCCTTCCACAAATTCCCAGCCAACTGATCAGTGAAGTAGTGGGCACTTTATTTATGTAATAGCTAAGCTTGACAAGGAAAAGCGCCCTTCCCACTGCACAGATTTCTAGAATTACTCACTAACAGGTTGCTCACAAATTTCCTGAGTGTGTACGGTGGTCTGTAGATGGAATATGAAGCCAACAACTTGTCCTTGTATTTTGTGGACACTAAAACCCAACAGCTACGAACTCTTGCAGTAGCTGAATGTGAAGTAGAGTATATGTTCACTGATAAAATAGATGCGAATATTCTTCCCACTAACCAATAGAGACCCCCTGAATATGAAGTTCATTATAAATATGAAGTTTCTTGATAACATTTTCCTTTGGATCCTTTGTACCTTTCTTGCAGTGAAATGGGAACTTGTAGATCTTCAGGAAAGTTGGAAACTATTGTAGTTGAGAATGTAAAGGATGAAATGGATAACTGGATCACATTACGGGTGTCCATTGGATCGTGGGTTATTTTTCAACCATCAAGGAACCGAATTTGGGCAAAAAAAAGAAGACTAGATAATTTACAATCCCATTGGAAAGGTGTAGTAAGGGAATTTAAGCAGAGCCAACAGGGTGAAAAAGTGGAGAAGGTGCTCATAGCTCATGTATATGAGCACAAGGACATCCTTAAAGAGTCTCTTTCCAAACAAGACAATTTTCCTCAAATTGGACAAAATTGTAAGAACTCGTCATTTTATAAGCATTGAATATTTTTTCTTAATTTTGCATGAGTATTAGAACATGAATGCCCTAGATTAGATGGATACTAAATTATTTTTTTTTATGTAGGTTTGTGCATTTCTGATTTTGAAGAATGGCAGCATGTGGAGAGTATTACTAGTACTTTACGTGTTTTCCATTCCATATAGGAGAGATACTCTATGAGGGAAATAATTCCATATCATTGAGGGAAGAAGGGGTATGGTTTTATAAATATGATTACTTTCTTCCAAGGGGTAAAAGGCTGGGACGAATTGAAGATGCCAAGTTACCCATACATCGTGAAATTGGCTTACCACATTCTAATCCAACATTAATTGATTGCATACGTTCAAAATTATTTCTTGAAATTCAATCTAGTATGCGGGAGAAGGGTGGTGCATGTGATCATTTTCGTATGCACTTACCATTTTTTGTTTTTGCTGAATTGTTCAAGGAAGAGGAATCTATTCGAATGACTAAGAAGAATTTTTCTTGCACAAACCCCTCTGACATGTTATTATGTAACTTATTTTACCCTATATGGAATACAAGATTACATCTTGTGAATGGAGAGCAATTAAAATGTGTGTTGAGTGTAGAGACACTTCGTTTTAGGTAATGTATTCAATTTTGATTTTTCCTTTTATTTTATTTTCACGAGGTTTGACATCACTTTCTAACTATTTTTTCATCCGTTTTAACTTGTAGATATTCAATACCGAGACAAAATCTCTTTGTTTCTTTTAAGTTTCGACATTTTAGGCATATAAGGGATAACAACAATTGTATTTGGATACCAATAAAGCAAGACAATGATGATAGCACCCATTCTCCTCCAATATCCATTGATATTTTTAAGGATGGTGCACATTTCAAAACATTGTCCATGGAAGAAAACTGGAATTTGTTTGAAGTTAGAAGAGAACTTGAATTTCAAGAGGAATCAAGCCCCGAGGAAGACTTCTATTTTATTCACAATGGAAAAAGGGTGAGAATTTTATAGTTTATGTATGTTTATTCATATTCTAAACATGTTTCTTACTTACATTTTAATGGTTTCCTTTGGATAGATTGGTAAAAGATGAGAGAAGAGCATCATGTGCAAAAGTTGCACTCATCCCCATACATTAGAAATTCGAGGGACATGACACAAGGTGAGTCCTCGACAACCATACGTTAAGAAACTCTTCTAATATTAGTTGTGATATCTATATTTTAGAACTAATTTTGAAATTTCCTACTTATTTCTTTTGGCAAGAGAAGGTATGATTTTGTTCATTGAGCTTTTTTCACATCATTTGTATTAATTGTTATTTACTACTACATTTTTAGGCCAATATTTCATGAGATTCCACCATTTTAACTCAATCTATTTTCATCACATGTATAGGGAAATAAATGGAGAAGGGGATGGACTTTCAAAGGCTCATCTATAGCTAGAGAATGGAATGTGGCATATTCCAGACCTCAAGGATAGCCAATATTCTAAATATTTTCATCCCACTTTTTTTGAGTTTATTCTAGATGGAGGAGTATATAGTGATGTTGAGGCATTAGAGATTTAGGAGGGTTACTGGTTTATTTTGATTATCTGGATGGAAAATTGTTAAAACCTTTTTTATAATCTAATTTTAGAACTCTTAGTGTTGTTCAAAGGAAGGTTTTTTGCTCGCTTGTGGAAGCCAACATTTGTAATGTTCTAGACTATCAAGAAAATGCCGAAAAAGAAGTTGGTCTTTACCTCTCTTTTTTATCATGACATAAATGCTTAACTGCATATACGAAATGTACTTTCTATCTTAATATGAATAAAAATTCGATTTTTTCCAATGAATAAACAAGTGAGTCTACTCCAAGTTATCTAATTGTTTCCCATCAGTGACTTGAATAGAAAAGCATGGTATTGATGGATTTCAGTATGCTTTGGATGAATATTGGATTTATTCAATAATCTAATGCTTCTCATGTTTTTTGTCTTTTTTGTTCTTGTATAAATTTGTTGACTGAACGGAACCAATAGTTCTTCATTATTTGGTGTGCACTAGCATCTCCTGATCCATGTTCAGTTCCATACTATCCATAGAAGTTATGAAGCAATGGAAAATGTCCCACAAGCTACATTTTGAATAGTGCATACTGTGCAAGTGGCCCTTAATATAGATGGAAAGTGGCATTGCCTTGAGATCCTTGATTTATGTTCCTTTGATCCTTTTCTGCTAGGTTTAGTGATTCATGAAAACTAATATAATTTATTCTGGTTATTTATTGTCAATGCTTGTCACTTTGGACTATTTTTTGCCAAGTTCTTCAACTGACAACAAAAAAGAAATGGATCAAATGCATTATATCAATTTTCATGAATGTCTAAGTCTTTAGGGAATTTTGAAATAGACAGTAGGGAACTTTCAAATCGTACGACACATTTTAACCCATCCTAGAGAATCATTTTGATTAAAACCACTACAAAATGTAGCAAATGCTCAGATGAAAGATCCTTGTCAACTAGGATCAGTGATTCCTGGAAACTGATATACTTTATTCCAGTCATTTGTCTGCACTTTCCATTTACCCCACACATTTTTTTGAAGCATGACAAACCATGAGACACAGTAAATGAAAATAAAAAATGCCTTTTCTCTTGTTTTTTATTGACTGCAAATATTGCAGAAGTTACATAGCTGGAAGGCCATTGTCTTTGTATATATGTACCTTCAAGAGCATGGATGTTCTTGCATTTTAGACCAAGGTATCCAAATTAAGGGTTGCAAGTGATGGTTCATGGAATCTTATTGAAATATTGGATACTTGATTTGCATGCTATTTCATTGCAGAATAAGTGGTTCTTGCTAATGTGATCCTTTAGAGAAATGTCTTCAAATTTGGTTTGTTTGAGATTGCAAGAAAATGCAGGTGCATAGTGCAACCTTGACCAAACCTAGGAATAAATAAAATTATTTGTTCTTTGTAGGCATATGGATGGTATATGGAATTTTGATGTCTCTTGTATTATTTTTTTTCCTTGTATGAAGTGTTGACATAGTTTCTACCGTGCTAATTTTTTATAAATTATGTGACCAAAATAATGTCATAGAGGCTTTATGATAAATTATAAACACCAATTATCATTGATTCTGCTTGGACCAAGTGGTTTGGCACATTGGCCTTTTGAATAGCATGGATGGAATTCCATAGTCTTTGTACATGGTCCTTCATGGAAAATATGGATTCCTGCACCTTGATTATATATTTGCATTTATATCTTGACTATAATACTTTGTTGTCTTGGTGGATGTCTTGGTGGATGTCCACTTTGCTTCAATTCCGTTGTACATGGATTTCAAGTCTTTCTGATAGGCTCAAATAGTAAGTTTAAAAATTGGAATGCCCTTTAAAATATTTTTCTAACCCCATCTATATCTCAGACTGGGGTTCCAAATACATTTAAGGTAAACGAAAGGCATCAGAAAGATGTTGGTTTTTATCATCTATGAAATCTTAAAGTCTAAACCTTTCTAGTTCAATACAAGCAATGAACTTGAACTTGATCAGTTCTAAGGAAACTTAAACTCTGGTGAAGAATGGCCAATATCTGGGCTACTTTAAGTCCTATATATATTTGATTTCTTCAATGCCTTGGCTTCCCTGTCGATATTTAACAACACTATTCAAATTTAAGTGTACAGAACCAAAATTACTACAAAATAAAAATTGTAAATCTGCAAATGTTAGGATATTCTAGTTACATCATCTGTTTATTTAGTAGTTTCCAGTTGTATATGGAATGTGTAAAACAATGTCTAGACTCTAGATTGCATTCTTGTCTTTTAGAAGCAGACTTGTTTTCCAATTGTACCCCTGATTTTAGGGGCAGTGATGTTTGTATGTTTGTATATTCTTTATAAAAGAAAAGAAAACAAGGCGGACAACAATTTGTACCTACAGAAAGTTTTTTTTTGGTGGTATGTGGGTCTTTCCTTGGCTATTCTGTTATTTTGAATTTTTTTTGCTGATGAATATATATGTGCTGTAGATTCTTGTCCATTTGCTGCAGGTTGCTATCAAGAGTTAACAATTGGTATCAGAGTGGTTGTTGGGTTCAAGGGGATGCCTTTGTTGCCAAGACGAGGAAACTTTTTTCATGGCATCTTAGTTTTCCAAGGCTTTGTTTTGAGCTCTTGTTCAAAAGCTTGTACATGTTTCATTTATTTTTCTTGACATGCCCACATTATATTTCATGCTGCATTTTTTCTTCAGGTCTCTTCCTCTACCATGGATATTGGGATTGTACCTGACAGTAACACTACCACTGACAGTTCAACTCCTTACCATGACCCAACAGGAGTATTTGAGATTCCACATAGGGTTGTTCATCTTGGTGGACAAGTTGAGCTCATGGGAAGAGAATCAAGGGTTCTCAGATATAGGGAGAAAAGAAAGAACAGAAGGTTTGAGAAGACAATATACTCACAGGATAAAAGGATGATTTTCTGATTTCCAAGAGAACAGATGCAGAAGTGGAACATATATACTCACGTTCTTTGCTTCCTGATCAGGGATATGGAGTTGTTCCATCCTATTGATCCAGTCAATAGAAATAATTCTTGTTAGTATGTATCCTTGTTATTCTAATTTCCACTGCCATCATAGTCGTATTCCTTTGTATCTTCAAGGAAGGCCTATTCACATTTGGGTTGATCTCAAATTCAATGCCTCTTTCTTACTTATGCTTCTTTGCTCATTGATATGGGTATAAGTGTAGTAAGATGAAGTGGGTGTGACTCACATTTTGAAGAACAACCATACATACTATTAGTGTTTTCCATAGTTTAAGTTGGTTTCAAGTCGATCAAAGTTATTTAGTGGTCTCGAGGATCCAACACAGAGCAGATGACATGGAATTAAAGGATTTATAGTAGTTTGAATTTAGAAACAGAGACAAGTACAATGCCAAGGAGTACTTTGAAAATAACCCTGCTTGATTCAAGAGGCATGGCCCTTAGTTTAAAATTCACTACATTTTGCTTGTGGATGCTAGGATAACTAGGAAGTATTCTCTACCAAGAAGTGAAACCATTAGCTCTCCCTTTGGCTTCCAATTTGCTGAGATCCAGCTAGTGAGGGTTTTTTCAATACATTAAAGGCCCATAAATTTGCATATCACAAGGTTGGAATCCATGCCTTGCTGCTTCCCAAAGGACCTTTCCCTTCCATTTTAGTTTCATGCGGCATTTTTGTGGAAAATATTTGGATCTCTACATTCCTAAATTTCACCACACAAGTATCAATTTGCATTCTACAGGGTAAGCCACAGAGTGCTGATATTGTGCACTGTCTTGGAATGGGCAAGTAATTGTTCATGGATGTTAAATATCAACCATTTCAGTTAATTTTCCACTGCTCGACTTCACGAATGTAATATTTTTGTCGGTTAAATCTCCATAAAGCTTAAAATCCGATTCTTCAGTCTTACCACTACTCGATTCACTCACAGTATTTGGAAATCAACTTTCAGCAACATTCTTGTTGACTGTAGATCTCAAGTAGTTTGCATATTTAAGAGGAAGATATGAAATGGATGATTTGTTGAACCTTGATCAGCTGGGTAAGATGTTGTGTTCTCTATTTGAACCTTTTTCTTGTTTAAATCATTTAATAATATGTTCAGTGTGTGTAGCAGTTGCTTTGTATTCATAATGAAAGGAGTGCTTATCATGATGCAGTTAAGTCATATTGTATACCTTATATAGAAAAATATGAATCATGGCATATTCTTAGGCTATGGAAAGAAGAAACGTTTAAGGATGAATAAAAGATGTTTTTTAAAATTTACAATTAAGTGAAATGTACATTCAATGTAGGAAATTAGTTTACATTGTGCTCAAACTAAAAGAAACCATGGAGAATTCCTTGGGACCATTAACACTAAATACAAGAGCCTATTCAATCAATGCATGTCCTCAAAAGCCATTTTAGAACATGGATTCTAGATAAGTGAAGGGTCATCATTTTTTTTTCAAATAAATGCTACTTATAATAACAAGAAACAAATTGGACAATGAAAAGGTCCTTAAGATGGACCGAGCTTTAGAATCTTAGTATTTATCATCCTTTCTAAGAAGAACACCCTTGGTTGTAATCTCGCTCTTAAAATCAACATAGAACATCTTATGAAAGGCTTATAAAGAAAATTGGGCCCCAATGAAAGCTGCATTGTTGTGCATCATCTAGATGGAGTACAGGAAAATTGTTCTGATATAATGCAAGACATCTTGAAAGTGAGTTGGGGCAACTGAATCACAATTTCCTGCAGTGCACCTCTCCACATAAAATGTTTGTAGAGAATATGCTTCCAAGAGGTCCAAATCAGATCCCAACATGCTCTGGAATTTCTGCACTTCCAAAAAATATGTTGAATGATCTCAGTGATACAGTCCATACTCCATACATTGGTGTGGCCTTAGAGGGTAAGTCTTGATAAACCACTGACCATGCAAAAACCATGAACTGAAAGTGCTTCCAAATTGTTTTAACATGCACATTCTATTTCTTTTCTTTGTCCTCATCCCACCACCTGTTGAGTATCTCTCTGAATGGATGTGACACATGATTAGCCTAGTAAAGTTGGCATGCCTTATAGATCCAAACTGGCTTGTTATAGCACCAAATTCAATGCCTCTAGATGGGATAGGGGTATTGATATTCAGTTTGTAAGCATCTTCTGTAGGGATAAGGGTTTGTAATTCTCACATTCCACCTATTGAGTATCTCTTTAAATGAACGTGACACACAAATATTCTTCTAGAGATGGCAAGTTCCAGCCTTCCATAGCACCAAATGCACAACCTATTGATATTAAATTTGTAATTATCTTTTGCAAATATGAGTCTTAGTATCCCATCTTCTGTTGAGTATCTCTCTTATGGATGTGATGTATGAAGAGCCTTGTGAAGCTGGCTTTCCTTATAGATCCAAACTGGCCTGTTAAAGAAATGTTGGCACCAAAGGGAGCACCCAAATACCTGACAATCTGCCCATCACAAACCTACTGGAAAGGACAATTGAGCCAAGTGGGGATATTACATTTGTGAGATCTAGTAGTGGAAAATTAACTGACATAGAAGATATTTAACATCCATGAAAATTTACTTTCCCATTCGAAAGGAACTGCAAAGGCTATTGATAATTCCAAGACAGTGCACAAGATCAACACTTTGTGGCTTACCCTGTAGAATGCAAATTGATAAGATACTGTGCATATTTGAGTGACATATGATGTTGGAGGTGGAGAGTTATAATTTTTGTACAAAAACATATAATATATCAAAAAACTACCTGCTGCTAGCAGGTCATAATTTGTGTACAAATGCCCAGGCCTTGGTATAATCAGTTGAAATGAATTGTATCTATTGGATTAGGAGCCAAATTTTAATACTTGCCCAAATCAGAAGTTTTTTACACTCTTTGAAATCCATTTTCCCATCATTGAAGGACCTTAAACGTTTTATCTTGGTATGAATAGAATTGAGGGTTTCAACCAGTGTTTTTGAACAAAACCCATTGTAACTGTCTTGAAAACAACAAGTTAAACCTTATGAACCATTTAGGGCAGTCTTATATTCTTTTTGTTGAATTTCATATATTATCATTTATCATGGTCTGTTTTGTGCTATTGCTATGTTCATATGTGATCCAGGTGGCTGATCTGTGCCATCTTAGAAACAACTTTGATTTTGGGCAATTTTCTGGTCCTGAACTTTTGACTCATTTTTTTGGGCCCTAAAGAGCATATTTTCAGCCTAAACCCAGCTGACAATTACATGTCAGCGTAAAATATGATTAAATGATGTTTCCCCAATGAGTTGTGTTTAAATTCTTGGAACTCATATGTGGAAGTTGATGTGTCATTTACACTCAGTTTCCTAGGGCCTGCCTTTTGCCACCTCATCTTGTGGGATTAAGGTTTATGTTCTTAGAGTTTTTGCACTCTAATCTCTCTTCATACGAGTTTTTTTCCTCCTGGTTAAGGGATTCTTGCAAATGAGTGTAGTCACACATCTCTTCTTGATGATAGATTACATTCTACAACCCCATCAACAAAAACCTTAACATCATATGCAGTTGGAACACCAACAACAGTCTCACCAAACAAGCCTCGATCGGTTACTGCCAATGTATGATGTTAGCTATGCTCAGAGTCACATTCCTTTTGGTGGAATTAGAATTGATCAACTTATGTTAACACAAGAAGGTATTAGGAATGGCTCCTAGTGACTAGCCACAAAATAATTCTATATGCAGGAAAATCAATTCAATGGAATCAAGTCTTTTGTTGCAACAATTTTTTCATCCAAAAAGACATGAGCTATCTGCTAACTAGTTTCCTTTTCCATCCCAACGACAATTTATTGATGAAATATGTGTAAGTGGAGTTTGGGATATTTACGAGTTTGGTGTGTTTGTACAAACACAATCACATACTCTCCATCCCTTTGATTTATACCACATGTATCTTAGATATTAAGTACACAAACACAACCCTCACAATTATTGAATTTTCAATCTTTAAGCACCCTAGCATCTAATGCAGGAATAAAATATACTTACCTATTAGCATCTAATGGGGACTCACAGAATTCAAATTTAAAAAAAAACATAAACTAAAACCTAACCTATGCTTCTAACCTAACCCTAAGCCTATCCTAACACTATTTGTGTATTAATGGTTTGGATTCATATGTATGCACATGAATATATATTATTTTTACAAAATATGAATATTTTATGTATTTTTTAGTAAGCCGGTTTTTAACCCAGTTTTTTGTTGGTTTCGGTCCAGTTCACATTTTGGGCTTTGCCGGTTCGATGACCGGTCCGGTTCCGATAACATTGGTCTGAGCGACATTTGTGGAATAAAGAAGATGATGCATAATTTGAACACTCAAATGGATGGAATGAGAGGGTAAATTGATGGATAAATTTCACAACAAGATACTAGACGGGAGGATCTTGAGAGTAAAGTGAAAGAGCAAGTGGAGAAAATCAATAAGCTAATTAGTGACACAAATATGCACTTCAACATCATCCTCGATTTATCCTAGGTCATATAGTCTCAAATAGTCCACTCTATGGGTTCAAAGTTGATGGAGGAAGACACAATTCAGCAACCTACCTTAGCTATTATGGAAACTTCTAGCTTTAAGGGACCTTGTAAACAAAGAGCAACAAATGGAAGAATGCCATAGTGGTCATGTTTTCTCCTAGTTTTTGATGTTTTAATGTATTTTCCTTGCACTTTTTTGTTAAGACGATACATTTGGATATATAGCGGTAAGTTTTTTGTGAAGATAGTATGAAGAGCGTTATGGATGTATTTTGAGGAGAATTTTTGTGATGTAACACTAAAGCAAAGAGTTTTTTTAACAATCTCTTATATGTAAATTACTGGCTAATACTCCTAAACATTTTTAATACAAATCATATTACTCGTTTTGTTGTGTCTGTGTGTGTGTTGTGCGGGAAAAGGGATGAACAATTGTGTTGAAGCTTGTGCTTCATGTTGCTCAGGTTTGCAACTTCTAAAGGTATATCAAAGCTGCAAATCCTTGGCTATTCCAAAGTACTTAACAAATGCACTATCTCAAATATTTCTCTTGCTCCTTTACTTGACAGAAATGCTCCTGACTATGTATGGTGGTTTGTAGATGGAATATGAAGCCAACAAATTGTCCTTGTATTTTGTGGACACTAAAACCCAACGGCTACGAACTCTTGCAGTAGCTAAATGTGAAGTAGAGTACATGTTCACTGATAAAATAGATGTGAATCTTCTTCCCACTAACCAATAGCAACCCCTTGCATATGAAGTTCATTATAAAAATGAAAATCTTATAAAATGGCCATTATATTTACTGGTCGGAACACAGTCTTTTGTTTCAAAAATTACTGCTCTTCCCTCTTAAGTATCAGTCAAGTTATTCAAAATTGTAATGCATTTATCTCTAAGTTTGCTGACACCAAAAAGATGAACCAGATTGGATACAGATGCCACAGATAACATATTGGACCACTTCCAAATGCCTACAATGCTCATGTAATTTGAGGAGTCCCAAAAGAAGAGGAACTACCCCAGAATGAACAAAGCTAGCTTTGCTTGTTCCTGTCAACTTTGGCAGCACTCAAAAGTACCATAGCTCCATTATTTTGTGCCTGGGAATCATGGAAACAAAGATACAATGCAACGCTCGGTGTTCTATTAAGTTGACCTGCTTCAAATGAACTTTCAACACTACTACCTAACACATACTATAGTCCCTAACACATATATGTTTATACTATAGTCTCTCTGCATAAGAAGGCATGGACTAATACTATTTGTAGTATTCTTATGTCTCCACATCACACTTCATGTTTACAGTTGCACAGTCTAATTTGAATCATGAATGAAACATCATTAACTAAACTACAATTAATATATAATGTTTAATATTAAATTGAAATTTATGAAGTAGTTAATATGGGAATCAAGTAAATAAAGATACAATGCAACGCTCGGTGCTCTATTAAGTTGACATGCTTCGAATGTGCTTTCAACACTACTACCTAACACATACTATAGTCCCTAACACAGATATGTTTATACTATAGTATCTCTGCATGAGAAGGCATGGACTAATAAGATTTGTAGTCTTCATATGTCTCCACATCACACTTCATGTTTACAGTTGCACATTCTAAAATTGAATCATGGATGAATCATCATTAACTAAACTACAATTAATATATAATGTTTAATATTAAATTGAAATTTATGAACTAGTTAATATGGGAATCATGGAAACAAAGATACAATGCAACTCGGTGCTCTATTAAGTTGACCTGCTTCGAATGAGCTTTCAACACTACTACCTAACACATACTATAGTCCCTAACACAGATATGTTTATACTTCTTAAGATATTAAAATAGAAAGATAACCTTTGGTTGAAACACGTATCCAATTTTTCAGGGAAAGACTATGATTCTATTTTATAAATACAAATATTGAAAAGTGAAATAGTTATGGAACATAATTTATAAACATTGATCTCATATCTATTTAGTTGTGTCAAGTAACATACAAAATGAGACTTCATATAGTCTAGTAGAAAATTTTCAACTAATTTGTAATTTTACCACAAAATACATAACACTTACTAACTTCATTGGCAATATTTCTTTTAAAAAACTATGAAGATTGTATTGCTTCCTAGACCATTGAGAATAGCATGTTGCGGTTGTTTGTAATGTGCATTGGCAATATTTATTTTAGAAAGCTATGAAGATTGCATTGCTTCCTAGACCATTGAGAAGAGCATGTTGCGGTTGCTTGTAATGTGCCTAAAATAATAATTATACAACCATGAATTTTACTATATATTCAAATATAGTAAGTCTTTGCAAGAGTACAAATGAAAACATTCCTTTGGAGTCCACAATATTCAAAGTGATTAAGAAACAAAATGAAGTGGGTGACAAGGGTAAACACCCACAACTTCTTAAGATATTAAGATATTAAAATAGAACGATAACCTTTGGTTGAAACACATATCCAATTTTTCAGGGAAAAACTAGGATTCTATTTTTTTGAATTTTAATAACAATATAAATTGGTGCAAAATGATAATTAGGCTCATATTGTTGGCGAGAACAATTGTCCAACAAAGGCTAATAAGCTAGGGAAAATGCACATTTGGTAGATTGAATAAAAAACGAGATACTAAGAATATTTATACTATAGTATCTCCTATATCTATAGTCTCTTTGCATGAGAAGGCATATGTTTATACTATAGTCTCTCTACATGAAGCGACATCTTATGCCATATCAGCTTCATGGTCTGACAACTTATGCCATCTCAGCTTCATGGTATGCCATCGCAACACCTCCCTGCCACTCAGCACAGTATCTGCCACTCAACACAGTATCATTATTCCTGTGACTGCATGCCTCCATGTCAGCACCAGTCGTGCTACCATGTCTTGCCCTGTCATCTCCAAGCTATCTTGTCATACCATCAACAGTCTGCCACGTCCTGCCAAGTCATCAACAGTCTACCACGTCCTGCCATTCATTGTATGCCACGTGTACCAAATGGTAGGGGGGCTATCAGGTCATCTAGGGCTCCAAGATGGTGAGCTTCTCATGGATTCCAAACACCCAGAGCCCCCACCATACCTTTTCTCTCTACGTCGATAAGAATGAGAGAGGTTGGCATATATAAACCTATACATACTCTTCCACGTAACCAATGTGGGACTAAATCTCAAACAGAACAAATCACAACCGTTGATTTGATAATCCAATGGCTGCTGAGTCTCCACCATGTAACCAGTTACATAGTGATATCGTGAGAATCTCCAGTATATCCACAAAAGGCAGCCTGCACATTTTGCAATCGTTCAGAATAGGGTTTCTTCATGGTTTGGCATAATCAGTAGAGAAACCTGTTGGTCATTTGGAATAGGGTGCAGTTTGAATTGAGATCAACCATCTCTAAAACTATCCAGATGGCCATGGGATTGCCCCCAATGATTTCAAAACATTTTCTGGGCAAGGCGTCGATGTCCATGTTCACTTCCATTTGCAGAAAAATCACTGTAATTTCTTTTGCACTCCATGGTGATATAGCCATAGCGAAAGAAAGCATGTTCTCGAGATTGAATTCATTTCTAGCTCCCTCAATTTTCCTCTCTGTATACACCCCCCGGATTCACATAGCCTCCTATGTCGACCATTACATAGCCCTTCACCTTCGTTGGCTTGAAATAGCTAGAATTTCGGCACAGACATGTCAAGCCCAAAGTAGATCACCTTCCCAACTCATCAATAGACTCCTCCACCGCTTTATTGAAAGTACGATCCAAATGTCGGATTGTAAACCTGACCCGGTCACAAGGGATGAGATTTCACCTTTTCCCAAACCATATCTCTTTCTCAAAATTTCAAGCTTCCATTTCATCATCCACAAAGTGTTTGGCATGGAGGCAAATTCCACTCGACATTCAACAGGCAGAGGCATTCTAAATCAATCAACAATGTTAATTAGCAATGTCAACACTAGCCTGTAGAAACTTCAAATCTTCTTGAAGAAATGGCATGTCTTGAGCCTCATAGAAAAGTCTTTGAGAAAACCTATCAATTTTTGTCTTTGCATTATTATTGCAATCACCCCTCTTTCAGACAGTGTCTCCTAGTTTCACCACTTTAACCTATCAATTACTGTCTCCTAGTTTCACCACTTGCTTTGACAGAGCTTTCAGCCTTATCCATGGTTCTGTCAACAAGGACATGCCTCTCATCTTATTTTTCCATCAATGATCATCAATAGGATGTGTCTTTCCACTGATTTAGTTCACCAAATCTCCATCGCCTCATATATTGACATCAATGCCAATAATGCCATCTTCCATATTGCCAACACAAAAAATGTTCATTGATATGGGTAAGAGTGCAGTAAGATGAAGCGGGTGTGACTCACATTTTGAAGAACCATACATACTATTAGTGTTTTCCAGAGTTTAAGTTGGTTTCAAGTCGATCAAATTTATTTAGTTGTCTCGAGGATCCAACACAGAGCAAATGACATGGAATTCAAGGATTTATAGCAATTTGAATTTAGAAACAGAGACAAGTATAGTGCCATGGATTACTTTGAAAATTGTGTATGCATGCCATGCTCCTTACTGTTTTCCAAAAATGAGTTGAGAATTGGGAGTCCCTATCAGAGGTCATAGAGGAAATCCATATAACCGAATCATCATTTTGAAGAAAATCACAGGAATGTGGGAGCCATATTCATGTTTATTACAAGCTATAAAATACACCATTTAAGAGAAGTGATCAACAACAAGCACACATGGACTTTTTTTCACTTCGCCATAACCCCTACACATCCTAGTTTTGATTCCTAGTATGTCCATTGTCAAATTCCATTAAATACACATGGTTAAAAGTGAATATTGTGCAAACTCCCACCAAACTAGATGCCAAATGGTCACGTATTGAGATTCTTTGTTTATTTCCTTTTGATCCTTGTGAACTAGGTTCAACAATTCCTGAATATTGATAGATTTGGTGTTCATGCTAGCATTGCATTGTGTTAAATAGTGTCCATTGAATGCATCCGAAACAATTGCTTTTGATATAGGAAAATTCCCTTTTATTTGCATGTCAAGATTGTACATGGTAGAAAACATATATGTTTACAATTGACAAACATATAACTAGACCCTTAATTGAGGTGACCAACCAATGCCACCTTGCCGCAGCATGGCCTAGTCATCAAATACATCATAAAAATAAAACACTAATACAACATAAACAAAAAAATCAAGACATAATATGACCGTCCTAGAGTTATGGATGCAAAATTGACATAATATAAACAATTTCTCCACCAATTCAGGCATGTTATGAAAGGATATAGAGAAAACAACTACACTTATGAAAAGTTAACTTCACTAGTATGGATGGAATTGATTGTACCCAAAAAAAATACACTTAGATGTAAAGTTATTCATCCTTGGAAAAAAGGCTTAATTTTATTTAAAAAAATAAAGTTACATTCTGCATATTACATGTATATCATGTATTTCATGTAGGGAACTCATATTACAAAAGAGATATACATCATAGATCAAAACATATTGCAGCGCATATATCCTGTAGATATATCTCAAGAAATAGTGTTGAAACTGCCAAAAACAATTCTGTGTTAAGGTTGTTGTAGGCTACAAAACTTTTCTGATAGAAACTGCAGAAAGTATAGTCTTCAATTTGAAGTTGCATGAGGAGGATCCATATCTTCAATGAACAGATGATGATAAAATTCAAAATTGTCGCCATTAACTTCAGATTTTCCTTCATGTCACGGATGTGCCCAAGAGGCTAGCTACACTTTTACATGAGGCAGAGCCACCCAAGAATTGGGAAGTTTAGATTTCATTTAACATCTCGATCAGGTAGCCTGTAATTGGATTGCCTACACCATAAATTATGTTTCAGAATTTCATTTAGAAGAGTAATTTAAAAGAAAATTACCATACAGTCTGCTCATCTACCTCCTTGGTGCTCATCCTTCCTCTGAACATGGCAGAGGCTGTTAGATAACGGCTGTGACGAGGATCAACAGCACACATAAAAAAAATTATACAATTTTTTTTATGAGACATTGAGACCAAAATTTGTTATCACTGTATACGAAACTTTCTATGAGATATTGAGACCAAAATTTGTATAACGATTATTTTTTCATTCTGACACCACCTCTACACAACTTTATATGAGACATTTTAGACCAAAATTTGTATTATGATGAAGCCAATACAATTCTAGATGTCACTGAAAGATAATACAGTTATAGGTAGCTTGAATGGATTAAGAAAGGTCCCATTGATAGAGGATCACACCTACAGAAGAAAAAAATGATAATGAGCCTTTAAAAACAATAAATTATTAAATTAAGAAGGTAAAAAGTTAAAATGCAGATTGCATACCCTGAACTTGTCCCAACTCCACCTTCATAAACATCATATCTCTTACGTTTCCTACTTGGATTTGCTTGTCTTATCACTCTACGAAGCTTATTTGTTTCTGGAAGGTGTTTTTTCTTCTTAAATCCATCCATTTTACGTATGTAAAATGCTTGAACCATTTGCAAAAGAACATTTGATTGATTGGAAGACCCTCCTTTTTGTGTGCATCTATGGTACATAGTATGAGCTAGCTTATGCGATTTCTCCATACCATGTGTACCCCAAATTCCCAAGCTTCCATATTTTGTTGCAAACCATGGCCCGTGTGCAAATAATTGATGTTGCATCATCAATTTATCTTAGAATACCAAAACAATGTACCAAATGTAGTAAATTTATAATAAAATATGTAAATTAGTAAGTAAAGTTTTGGTGGGATGAAAATTTGTATGCATACCATATAATGTGTCATATGGTTGTCTCCCCAAGCTTCTTTCATTGCTTTTATGAAGTCTGTAACAACTGCTTGAAAGACTATTGCATCACCTTCCATAAATTTGTCTTTTTCCATCAACAGAAAAAGAGATGAAAGTGACCTCCAAGCACATTTCTTCTTTCTAGTTGATTCAAGCCCTCCACTAGTGTGATCATCTTCTACGTCAATTAATTGTTCATAAAATCCTCAACATCCATGTCCACATTTCTTTTCAAGAAAACGACGTGCCTTGACACATGATATTGATGGCTTTGCTGGAATATTACCCCGTGTGCCTGACCTCTTAATATCTTTTTCAATTTTTACATGTCCACCATGCAAGCCTGCTTTTGAAAGAACACATTCAATTGCCTCAATTGACTTTTTACTTTCAGTTTGTGGAGATTTATTCCATGCAAACATAATAGATAAATAGACCATCTTGTCAACAATTATTACAAACGCATGCAAAGTGCACATGTGCACCCCAATCAATGGTATAGGAAGCACTACGTCTATATTTGGATCAAGTTCATCATGATCAGGAGGAAGGTTTTGAGGACAGCTCAAAATACCACCTTTCCAACTTCTATCTTTTTGTTTTTTATGCATGCAATATAAGCAACTATACATTGCATTTGCACCATGAGAAACGTTGTACATACACTTGAGAGTTTTTAAATCTGTTGCAAGGTGCCATTCCACAAAATATGAACCATATCCTTCCACGTATAACTTTTCCCCTGTAGCATGTGAAGACATAATTGATGGTAAATCTGTTTTGGTGAAAACAAAATTTAAGGACTCATGGGACTCCTTGTTGACACGGAAAATGCCCAGCCAAAAAAGGTGTTCTTCAGATTGAACTTGAAAATATTTATCACTTGTCTTATCAATGCTTGGATCTAATGCACGATTCATTAGTGTGATTGAAACTCTTTCATAATTTTCCATGTTGACTAACTCCATCTCATCCAAGTTTAGGACAACAACCAATTTTCCACATGCCTCCTCAGTAGATATGTTGTAGTACCTCACCATCAGTTGTAATACTCGTTCTAGGTCATACCACATGTTATTGTTTCTAATTAATGAAATAATTTCACTTGGTACTTTCTTTTTATTCTTACTTGCAACTTCATGCATTTCTTCTAAATGATATGCATTTCCCAATGAATCAACATTTTTTTTGTTTCGTAGTGCACGCTCTTTCTTCACATGGAAAGGGCGAGGAACCACAGTTTTCTTAATACCAACATTTAACATTCCGTCTCTCGAAACTTTGAAAATACTTGCATATGCTTCCCTGCTGATCGCTCTATCATCACAAACTACTTGAACATCCTTTCCATCAATTCTTGAATTTGCAATGAATTGATTAACTACTTCTTTCCTCAAAGCATGAAATTCAGGTTGTTTGAGCATTGCTTCCATGTTACTTTTCTTTAACACTTTTTTGCACAAATCCACAAAATCGGGGAAATTTTCATCTAACATGGACCTCACCCCAAACACTCTTTTTCTATAGCCACCTCCCCCCCTTTTCAAACATGATATCGGTTTCAATTTTTTTCGTCTAATCCTCAACCAATTTTTTTTCCTTTAACCTAGAGTGTCTCTTTTGGAGACGACGAAGATCAATTTTCAACTTCTAAGTTTCTTTTGTTGAGTTGGATTTCTCTTCAAGCAATGCATTCACATGTCTGTGATTCAATATTGTTATTGTTTGGTTCAATCTCATGTTTTCACAATAAACAACCATATATGACTGATTGAGATGATGTAATTTGACACTGAGATCTTGTATTTTCTGTTCAAGGGAAATGCAGTTACCTTCTAAATTTTTACAATATCCTAGAAGACCGCTTTTTCCATGGCATACAAATTGGCATAGTTCTGTTATTGTATTGAAATCAGGATGGGAGTTGGACACAGGGTCAACTGGATAGAGTTCTCCCTTTACCCAAAGATCCAAATTTTTAGCTCCATGTTCACTCAATGCATTGTAGTCATTGTTAGGAGCCACTTTCTGATTTTTTTTATGGATCGGTGCCATATCTAGACTTAAATCTATATGGGAAACATAGTGCTTCTTTCTTACACCATCTATTTTTGTTCGAGAGTCATGCAAACAACCAAGATTATGAAAATTAAAACATACTAGAAAATCCCAAAAAGATAAAATCAAGTTGCAGAAGGAATAGTTAGGGAGATATTCTAAGGAAAATATAACTTTTTAGATATTGATGCATACCTCAAATCTATCAGGCATCTTGTAGAATAATTTAAATCCAGCTACATTTCTATGTTTGCATCTGAAAACAACATAAATTAAAAAACAATGAGTAGAATATAGAAAAACAATCTTACAAAAACAAAAAAGTCTAAATGAATAAATGGAATGTATCCCACTTGCTTGGGTTTATCCACCCTCAAATATGACCATATTCTAATCAGTTTCAAATATTTATCCACAACAATCAACAAACTTCTAAATTCCTGCTAGCACGTGGAATATGTCACCTTGTAAAATAAATTGGCCTCATTGGACTGCTGCATAGGGAAATTATTTATAAGAAATTTATAAATTTATATTAATATTAATTTATATATTTATATATTTATAATTTTAGTTTATTTTTTTAATTTCTATATTAAACCACAATTAATAGGACTAACCACTTTGTGGAATTATTTGAAAAGCAATGAACTGTACTCTCTTTAATTAACATTAACAAGGGAAAATGTTGTTATATTCAATTTGTTATCAATAGCTATGATGATCAGCTTGTCAATAGCTTTTCAACAAATGCAGAAAATGATGAGCTGGATTGCACTGATATATTATATGTTTGGCCTGAGCTGGATTGCATCAACATGTTCCTAGATAGTGGTATAGAAATATGTGGAGCTAACATGTACCAACAAAAATAAAATGTATTAATGGTTATCTCTCGAAAATTGTTTGAAAACATGGGTTAATCTTTTACTCAGAGGTTGGGTTGGGGCAAACAAATGTGCTTTGTGCAATACTGATTCAGAATCAGTTCAACACAATTTTTTCAACTGTCAGGTTACTACATATGTTTGAATTTGTATTTGTTCTTTCCTAAATATTTTACGGACCTTGGGATGCCTGTCTTTTGAACAAAGTTTCCTTCATTGGTATCAAAATTGCACAGTACGTTATACTTTACCTGCATTTATACCAGGGAGTCAATGGAAAGCCAAGAATTCCATCATTTTTTAGGATAAGAAGATGAATCTTGATGCCATCGGTATGCAGACTATTGGATTGTATAAATATTATTATCAAGCAAAGGTAAAGACTCCTAAAATTGGGCAAATTTTGGATGTCCCTTCTACATAAGAGGCTACAGGTTTTTCCAATGGATCTACTCAAGGAGGTTTTTGTGTCGCTAGAGTGGTTCTTAGAATTAACAGTGATCATTGCTCCAAACTCAGATTAAACTGTGGCCCCATGGTACAAACACCAAAGTAGAGGTATTGGCTCTATGGTGCCTTTCTAGCATGGATTATTATTTTGGGATTGATAATTTAAAAGTATATGCTAATTCTATGGGAAAATGATGATTGGGTTCCTTGGCCAGGCCTTGTGTTTATTAATTTTTGGATCTTTCATGATTCTTGGAGGTTTAGGATTTTTAGTTTTCTGTGAACCTTTGTGGGCACATCTTATTTGGTGGCACATGTGCTTAAATGGAATCTCACTTCCTTGGAATATCATACTACTTCTGGTGAGCCAACCCCCATATTAGTTATAAGAAACTTTGGCAAAGACTTATCAGCTGCCATTGTCTTATCCTTATACCAGTTTTCAAATCGCTCTTAGATATATTCCCCTTTCCATTCATTCTTCCTATTTTACAAATTCAATAATTCTCTGGAAGCTTTCTATTCTTCTCTGGACTGCAATTTCTGCAAGTGACCATAGAGCGTAAAACTCAACTCTATTATCTGTGCATGAGCCTGCTGCAAATTTGAAAGAAATGAATTATTTTCCCATTTGAATAAAATGCCTCAAGCTCCACAAATACCTAGGGTTCTTTGACATGCACCATCAAAGAAACCCCATGACTTGTATTTTATTGCTTTATGGTTCCTTCGGGATTTTTGGAGGTTTAGGATTTTCAGGTTTCCATGAACCTTCAAAAGCATATCTTATTTGGTGGCACATGTGTACAAGAGAAATCTCACTTCTTTGCAATATGATACTATTTCTGGTGAGCCCAACCCCCATATTAGTTGTTACAAAGCTTGGCAAATCCTTATGAGCTTCCACTGTGTTATCCTTGTACCATTTTTCAAACCATGTTATAGAGATTCCCTTTTCTTTTTCATTCTTCCCACTTAACAAATTTAGTGCTGCTATTCAGATTCTAAACCCCTCCTTAGAATTTGTTTTTCCATAAAATGTATCTTGTTGCAAGACCATGCCGATTTTTCTTATGCCCATTATCCCAGATTAGAATTATGTTTGACAGGTCCAACCAAAGGAAAATTCTATTTTTGCTAGTGTTACCCCTCAAAATTCCTCTGATTTTGATATTTCCAGCTGTATGGACACTCTCTAAGAGTTATACTTAGGATTTCAAACAACAGATTTTGAATATGCCTCCTAGAGACATTTCCGGAAGGGTTGAGGGTGTATAGTTTTTCCAGAAATGATCAGGTAAAGGATCTGAGTTTAAGGACTGAATCTGAAATAGATTTTTATTCTGTGGACTTCCATCCCATTAGAAAGGTATGGAAGGATCATTTCTATGGCAAGTAAATCATTCTAGACTGAGAGGACTGTGCTTATTTTGTAGCTGAAACAAAGGGGGAAATGAAAATTTTTTAAGTTATTGAAGGTGGATGTTCTAAAGAGGTTTGCGTCACATTATTTCCAGGAGGAGTCTAGGTTTAATTGTGTTGTTGAATTTATCCAAACAATCAGTCATGAAAGAGCTATTTCAAGTCAGGGTTGAGAGTGCCTCTTCCAGTAGATAGGGACTGCGTACAACAACCTATCAGTGCTGAGGGTCCAAAGACATTGGATTATAATTTGAGTTCAATATTGTACATGAAGTCGAGATATTCCCATTCCAAGCTACTTCCATTTGGTCCTTCCTATAGATTTGTCAAAGGCAGTTTGTTTCAAGTTTGGTCCTTCTAGGTGATCAACTAAGCTTACCTATCAAAAGGTTGATAGGCTTATGCCAAGTGATTGAAATGAATATTATGGATTATGCCAAGCAATTGAAATGAAGATTATGTTTCAGCATAAGTATTACCTAATTTCATGACACAGCAGGAATATACATTACAAAAAATGAAACTTCCAAGGCCAGTTTTGTACATTGGGGGAGTATTGCAGATTGAACCATTGGGTAGAGTTTAGGAGGAGTGCCATGGATGGTGTAATAATTTGGAAAATATTTTGAGAAGCATGAAGTTGAGGGTGTGGTTCTTCTAGCATCTTTCCATTTATTTTGGCTCAAAGTTAGTCATTGTAAGGAAATTATTTTCTTGAATTCCCTGTAAGAAGGCTTATAATCATTGTGCTTCTGAAAACAACACATACAATATACAGAACACAGGAGTTATAACTATCAGTCAGGGGAAGATTATTGAGTTGTGTAATGGGTCATCTAGACATTGTAGCACCATTATAAGGTAGCTTGTAGGGTAGCCTGTACGCTTTTCCAGTTCAATACCAGCTTTTGATGCACTTAGATATGACACCTATATTTTACAGTGTATGTACAACAAGTCTAGTCAAGGCCTGTTAAGGAATGCCCTACCGAAAATAATGATGAATGAGTCAAACATTCCATATTTGAAGAGCGCTCCACCTACTTGGTCTTTAATACTTGTTTGATAACAGCATAAGGAAGAGCATTGCCTTATGAAGTGCCATTCAAAACATATTTTTGAACCATGTCACCTCTTTATTAAGAAGGGTCCCAACTGGAAGAGATGGAAACCTATCTTGATGAGCGATAGGATGAAGTAATGAACCCTTGCCTAGATATCAATGAGATCCAATTTGTGGGAGGTTGTTGTGACAACTCTTTAAACCACTTTTGCACATTGTTCTATGGATATCCCCCTAAGTTGCACTAAAGTGGGTATGGAAATAGATATAGACAGGGGGGTGGATATGACAAATTGTCCATGATGGACTTACAAAAAGCTCCTAGAGCCCTACATATTTTCCTTGGATATGCCATAATTACATCTATTGCTGGAAAGGCACCATTATTTCCAAGAAATATATCCATCAAAACATATAGACCAATTATGACTGCAAACCTTACATCACAATATATTATGAGAGGCTTAAGTTAACATAACAAATTCTCTAACTTGTGTGTCCCTAATCTCCTAAAGCTCAATCAATCTAGGTTCGAAATCTAGAGTGAGTTTTGAGAGCCCATCAAATTTTGAGTTCAACTCTCGATAAACATGTGCAAATGAAGTGAAGTTGAATTACCGCACTAGAACTCGAACAATAGAGAGAAAGATGCTGCAAATGAGAAGCAAAAATTTGAATTTTGTTGGTTGTCCAATCTATTACCATTTTTTAATCCCCGAAAAGCTGCAATGGAATGACGTTCATGTTAAGGGAAACCTTTAACAATGCCCATAAATCCGCACACTCCTCTTTACTATTGGAGCAATGTCTTGGCGCGAATTTGATACAGTATTTGAAAGTGTCTAAAATGAATAGAACCACCCCACACCACCAAGAGGCATATCCCCTTGGCTTCCTTTTAGGAAGAAGTAACAAAAGACACAAAAAATCCTAATCCTTGGCATGGAAATCACTTCAGTGAGTGTTTTCTTCTTATGTTTTAGTGATTTTCTTCTTTATCTTCTCTAGGTTAACTTATTCACTTCTTGATTTCAAGACTTTTCACTACCTTGCATCTCAACCTTTGTATACAAGGTCATCTCTACCGTGACTGTCTAGGTATGGTGATTTGATTTTCTCCCTTCTTAAAGGAAAGGTAAAGCTATTGAGGATATCTCTTTCGATGTTAGTACTCATTTCTTCTCTAGATGGCTGTCACACAGGGTGTCATCACAAAATTTATGCCTCAAATCAGTAGATCAAACTCTCTTTCAACCCAACCTTAAAATCCAAGGGGAACATACATTCAGAAGATAATAACCTGGTGCATGATATTTAACTACCTCCAATTGAGGAAGTTCTGTAGAATTGTCGTTTAATCCTTGCTCTATAAGTTTGATCCTCTCGTGAAGTCAGTTCTCTACATACTTAAACTTTGCACACAATTCTCGTATGTTAGAAACCTATAACAAGTCAAAGAAAACATAACTACAAACACAAAGTATTGAGTTGAACCAAATTTGTAAAGCTTGCACATAGAAATAGAACATTAAAAACCATAATACAACAGCAAGTACCAAGAAGCATTAAAAAGTGCCGCCAGGCAAAGCCAACCATGTGCTTTTCTTCTTCTTCCAGAATCCTTCCATCCCATTTAGCCTTTGATAAGCAATCCCCTGCAGGACCAGCTTGTCGGGTACATAGTGTGGTAGGATATGTGGAGCCTTCTTCGATTTGTACAGTTGATTGTAGACACCTTGCTTGGTGAAATACCAATCCCCTATGCCGGCTATGACTCTCCTGGCCAGTGTAGCGTAATCTCAGATCCTACCATGGTGATCAAGCATCAGTCAGACAAATTCACACTTCAATGTAAACTTCTCTAAGAGGGAAAATGAAATTTTAAATAGAATAATTTGGAAAAAAATTGAACATCTACTTGTGGAATCCGAGGGTTTCCATCCGATTCGCGCCAAGCAACCTCTAAAATCAAAGGATTTCCATCTGTTATTCACGCCAAGCATCTAGCTGAGGGTTTCCACTTTTGATTCATGCCCATTCTTGCTCTCAATGTCCGAGGATCCAACAAAGATATCCAGTGGAGCCCGCAAGTTTCCAGCAAAGGCCAATTTTTGTTTAGCTCCTATGACAGATGGATGCGGGACAGGGTTAGACTAAGATTGAATGAATTTCCAGGAACTTCCAGATGAAGAACCGTTCATTAAACTTTACAAAATTTTTAAATTTTACCAATATATATTTTAGCATCAAGTTTAGCATAACGCCAATCTTTGTAAAGCTCTTATGGCGGATGGCAAATTTTTTTAAAGCTCTTATGGTGGATGCCGAATAGGGTCTCGAGGAAGATTGAATGCATTTCTTGCCAAAGAAACTTGCCAGCCAGAAGAATTGAACGAACGATTCATTAAACTTTATCTTTTTACATTTGGGTAGTATCAAATTTAACATAATTTTTAAATTTAGTAATAATATGAATATAATATATAATAAATTTTGTAATATAATATATTATAATTTTTTTTTAAATTGTTTTTAATATATGAATATCAATATGCAATATTTATTTTTATTGTTTTTGGTGAAAATTTAAATACAATTTTAATAATTTAGTTTAAATTTATAAATCAAATTTAAATAAAAATGTTGAATTAATAAACTTGTATTTTTAAAATTATTATCATATAATATTTTATTTTTTTTAAATAATATGATGAACTTAATAAAATATAAATTTATGCATATTTAATATATAGCATTTTTTAATAATATGATCGTGTAAAATTGTATAATTTTTTTAATAATAAGATAGATTTAATATTATAATAGTAATTTTTGGGTTATATATAATACTATATATTGTTTTTTAATCATTTTTTTATATTTTATAAGTTTAATAAAATAACTAAATAACTACTTTTTAGATATTAAATTTCTATCATTGTTTTATGCAATTTGGATTATTATTTTGGGGTCAAGTAATTTATTAATTTTGGTCCTTAAAATAACTAATTTTAGATGCAATTATGTATTACATCTCTTTCCTTATTTTATGTATTTCTATAATTACTTCTCGGTCAAACATTTCTTTGAAGTTAGTTTTCATAAATTTTATTTTAATCTGAAATAAATATTTCGGGCAGCTTTAATAAAAGTGAATTAATTCTGGGCAATTTCAATAAGAGTGAAAAGTAGAATTAATATATTAAAAAATTACCTACATGGCATTATTTTATATATTTGTTGATTTCTTTTTAGAAGGCTCATTTTGGGTTAAAATTTCCTCTAATGCGACAAGAGAGAAAATTTTCTCTGGAATCACACCATTGGACAAGTAAAGGTGCAGTGGAAGTAGCTTTGTCCAGATGAAGCGACCTAGGAATTGGAGAGTCATATGCAGTAGACATATCCGATTTTGTTCCAGGAAGACTCAGACGATACTTAAGAAACATCGAGGACGATGTTGAAATTAAGAGGGGGTTTTTGTAACCTACCTAGAACTAAAGACATTTTATTTTTGTGAAAAGACATTACTTTAAAAGTTATTGTAAAGTTTTATCTTGTTGAGCAAGGATGGTCAAAGATGATTGTAATTGAATATTTTATTATTAAATAATTAAAAGAAGAGACACCTATCCAAAGAAGAGTGTTGAAGAGTGTTCACTGACCCACTAGGAGGAATGATCTGGTGTAGAAAGAAAAAATGACAAATGGCAGCAACAACATTCACTTTCTAGCTGTTGCAGGAGGCAACTTCCCTATAATTGTGGTCATGTTCCCAAGAAAAGTGGAACTGAGCAGGTGGCTCATTTAATTGCAAGACTGACTCAAAGACCTAGGCAATCTTATATATACCATCGAATGATCAGGAGGATCACTACATTCTAGAGATTAGAACTTGGGAATTTGTTGGAAACTAAAAAGTTAGGCACACAAGAGAAAATTCGATGAGGGGAAAGGTAGAGTGAATTGCTAAGAGTTTTGGCTACATGTGTGACTACTAAGTTATAGAGAGTATTGAATAGGATTCTACACAGTATCTTTGTCCTAGTGGTTCAGTGAATAGGCTCGAGGGTCCTAAAGCAAGTGATCTTGGATTATTTCAGGAGACGGTTGGGAGGAACGGTCTTCTTTGGGTGTTTGTCCATTTCAAAAGTTAACAGGTTCTATAATGCTACTGGTTATTTATCTTCCATTCTTTTTCTATTTAATTTTGAAGGATTTATGTATGATGAAAGCTTCCATAAGTATTTATTGTGGAAATTGAACCCAGTGATAGATTAATTTTACTCACAACAATTAACAATTGATCATGCAAAATCACTCACAAAAGAGACTGCAATTGGAGCTGAACACTAAACTGTATTAACTCAGTGTACAATAGCCAACCCTGTAACATAATAGGTTGCTGAATAAATAACATACATCAGGGATTCGAATGCATGAGGAGCAATTCGAATCTAGCATAAAGCAGGCTTACCAAAAATAAGCAAATCCCCCATAGGTGTAAAAAGCTGATCCCAAATCTATCATGGAGCTCACGAATTAGCAAAATGGCTTAGGCAAGATAAAGAGAGGTATAATGGCAGCTCATACATGCTTTTTCAAGGAGAAAAGAGTGGAGGATGAAGAGGACAAAAAACTAGTTCACCTCACCTAGTCTAGCTTTTTCATTTGCCTTAAAACACTGAAAAAGCAGGGAATAAAGCAGAAAAAGCAGAAGGGCGCCTAGGAGGCCAGGAATAAAGCAGATTTGATTCCTTGGGCTTTCCCATGCGCTACATGAGTCAAATAAGGCAATTTTGACCACTATGGATAGGTAAAAGACAACTTGCACAAGGTGGGACACATGAACTAGGCTAATAAGACAAAAATAATTAAATTAATGTCTAAGTGGGTAAACTATGGGTTGATTATTCTAACACCCCCCCTTAAGCATGACTTATGAGTAATATATCAGAAAATTATAGGGCCTAGCAACAAGGCTTAGTCACCCTTTACATACTGCATGTCCATTTAAACAAGGAAAGAGGCAAAACCAACTTGGGAAAATCCTCCCTTAAACATGGACTGTAAACAAAATTTGGAAATTTTGTCTTCACTCATGCTTCACAGCATGATCAGAAATCCCCATCAATGATTTGATACTGCTGAAGGTCTTCTCACAAAATGCTTTGGTGAAGATATCAGCTACTTGTTCTGAAGATGAACAGAAGAGTAGGTGAATGGTGCCATCATGCACAAGTTCTCTGATGTAGTGCATATGGATCTCAATGTGTTTGGTTCTCTGCTTCTGAACTGGATCTTTGCGGATTCGAATGGTACTCTGGTTATCATAGTAGATGGTAGTTGAGTACTCTGGTTCGAAGCCACACTCTCCAAGTAAACCCTGCAACCATAAACATTGAGTTGCTGCATTAACAACTCCTCTGTACTCTGCTTCTGTAGATGAGAGTGCAATGGCACTCTGTTTCTTGCTTGACCAGCTGATTGGCCCTTCTGCAAGCATGAACACATATCCTGGTGTGGACTTTCTATCTGTGCTATCACCTGCCCAATCACTATTAGTAAATCCAATCAAATCAAGATCAGATTTTTCTTTATAGAAGATCCCATGTGTCCTTGTTCCCTGAACAAAGTTAAGGATCCTTTTGGCTGCTTTCCAATGGATCTCATGAGGCTGATCCATGTATCTAGAAGCCACACTTACTGCATAACAAAGATCAGGTCTATTATGTGTTAGTTACAACAAACATCCAATCAATTGCCTATATAGTGTATTGTTTACCATAGGTGAAGAATCAGCTTCTTCCAGCTTCACACTTGAAAGGAAAGGAGTTTTGCTTGCTTTGCAATCCTGCATTCCGAATTTGTTCAGCAAGTCCAAGGCATATTTGGACTGGTGCACCTTGATTCCAGCTTTGGTTTTAGCAATCTCAAGCCCCAAAAATTGACTTAAGAGCCC
>LPNX010507848.1:167513-198795 GCA_001517045.1 Pseudotsuga menziesii
TCAAGACTTTGAATAGGCCAAAAACTTCAGACTTGTGTTTCAGGAAGTGAACCCAGCAATACCTGGAAAAGTCATCAATGAAATTCAATGCATATTTGGCCTGACTCATGGACATATGAGGGAATGGGCCATAAACATCACTTTGGATCAGCTCGAGGGGTGTAGAGGTTCTCTCATGACTAGCTCTCTCAAATTTATGCTCTGGGTGTTTTCCTAGGATACAACCTTGGTAGACTCCTTTGGAAAATTTTATCTTGGGCAACCCTATGACCATCTCTTTTTCACTAAGATCAGAAATATACTTGTAATTTAGGTGGCCAAATATTTCATGCCAAATCTTGCTGGCTTCATTAGCATGAATTAGAAGAGCAGAGGGGTTTGAGTAGGGTAGGAAGTGTGAGAACATGTATACCTTTTGAGCATGATTTGCAACTCCTTTTGCAATGACTCTACCACTTGAGATCTCTGTGATCTCAACTTCATCAGGGGAGAATATGACTTTCTTAGGAGACCCATTGTGGGTCATCTGGTACACTGACAAGAGGTTGGAGGCAAGACCAGGCACATACAAGACATTCCTGAACTGACCATGATCAAAATCAATCCTCCCTTTGCCCAAACTTTCAGTGAGAGAGTCATCTCCCAGTACTATAGGTGGTCCTTTCGACATATCAAGTGAGGAGAAGGCCTCCTTGGTCGAAACCATGTGTCTTGAAGCTCCAGAATCAATGATAAAACTGGGTGAGCTTGATGTGCCAGCAACCAATGCATGAACTCTCTCTCTGTCATCTGAACTTGATCCTCCTTCTCTCTTCTTTGAGCTTTCTGGAAGGGAGATGCCATTCTTCTCCAGGAGTTGGGTCAGCATGTCTATTTGCTTCTTCATACAAGAACTTTCAGTGTGATTTCCCTTATTGCAGTATGCGCACTTGTTCATTTCACCTTTGTTTTTCTTCTTCTGGTAGTTCTTCTTGGAACCTTGTGGCTCCTCTGGAGACTATTTCTTGTCTCTCTTTTGTTCAGGTGGCTTTTTAACTTTCTTTTTGCCTTTTGAATCCACCTTCGAATCTCCAGCAATCAGAGCTTGATCTTTGGATGGTTTGATGGTGCCCATCATCACCAGCTTATCCTGTTCTTGTGTGAGAGATTCCATGAAATCTGCAAGGCTAGGCATCTTCCAGGTTAGAGCTGTCAGTTTTGTGGCATATAAGGTCGAAAAAAACACTGAATAGTCAGGGCCTAGCTTCGAGAGAATGGCCAGGACAAGCTGATCATCCTTCTTTTTGATCCCACATTGTTTCCACTGCAAAACAAGTGCTTTGAACTTGGAGAAATATAGCTGCAGGGATTCAAAGCTATTTGGACTCAGAGAGATCAGCTCATTTTCGATTTGATGTCCCCTCATCTCATCTGTCTTTCCAAAAAGATCAGAAATCTTCTCCCATACTTCATTCAGTGATGTCAATCCATCAAGATGGAAAAGGAGGTCTCTGGAAATACTCAGACACAGGAGACCATAGGCCTCATCCCTCCTGTTGTGCCATTTAATCTTCTCTGCAACTGCATTGGGATCTGCTTCTGTTGCCATAGTCACCCTGTAGAGGCCTTTCACTCTCAACAGTATCTCCATCTCTGCTTTCCATTCAAATAAATTGAAGGGAGTCAAGATAGTTTTCTGTGATTAATCCATAGCTTAGAAAATCTGTCTCGGCTGTCAGTAGAAGGCTCCCAGTCACTGATGTCGAACTTGAAAAAAAAATTTGAAGGAGAGAAATCAATCTACAATGGCTCTGATACCATGTGTAAATTGAACCCAGTGATAGATTAATTTTACTCACAACAATTAACAATTGATCATGCAAAATCACTCACAAAAGAGACTGAAATTGGAGCTGAGCACTAAACTGTATTAACTCAGTGTACAATAGACAACCCTGTAACATAATAGGTTGCTGAATAAATAACATACATCAGGGATTCGAATGCATAAGGAGAAATTCGAATCTAGCATAAAGCAGGCTTACCAAAAATAAGCAAATCCCCCATAGGTGTAAAAAGTTGATCCCAAATCTGTCATGGAGCTCACGAATTAGCAAAATGGCTTAGGCAAGCTAAAGAGTGGTAGAATGGCAGCTCATACATGCTTTTTCAAGGAGAAAAGAGTGCAGGATGAAGAGGACAAAAAACTAGTTCACCTCACCTAGTCTAGCTTTTCCATTTGCCTTAAAACACTGAAAAAGCAGGGAATAAAGCAGAAAAAGCAGAAGGGCGCCTAAGAGGCCAGGAATAAAGCAGATTTGATTCCTTGGGCTTTCCCATGTGCTACATGAGTCAAATAAGGAAAGTTTGACCACTATGGATAGGTAAAAGACAACTTGCACAAGGTGGGACACATGAACTAGGCTAATAAGACAAAAATAATTAAATTAATGTCTAAGTGGGTAAACTATGGGTTGATTATTCTAACATTTATTGTTTTCCAAATATAAATGATCAGTTAATGAATTTTACTGTATAAATATTTTTCATAGTCAAATTTATAGATTATCCTTATTATTATTTAAGCACAATATCATATATAGTTTCACATAGTATTACACGTTATACATAGATAATGAACATATAGTATTCCTCTAGTTCTTCTTTTAAACCCTTGCATATTTAACCCAAAAGTTAAATCAATGCTATCATCGTTTTCACCACACAATGAATCTCTTTTACAGTTAGGGTTTAATATTCATAGCAATAAATTATATATATATACTATTCAGTATCAATATCATACATTCAAAAGGCTTATGGTTTCATAATTACACGGGTATTACTCTCATACAACTGAAAGGATTTTATTTTTGTATTTTACTCAGTATCAAACTCACACAGCCGAAAGGCTCAACATCTTCATTTTTTACCCAGATTACAACTTGCTTACAACCAAGAGGCTTATCTTCTTTTACAAAAACGACTTAGAACTAACACTCCTTTTTAACAAATTAAAAGAATCGGTATAATTGTAAAAACAAACAATTATCTCCTTTATAAACTCTTCCTAATTATAGGGTTTTCTTTACAGTATAAAGAATAAACACTAAATAATTTACTATTTAAAAATGTTTGACAGATCGAGGTTCAAGGCCCATAAGGCTTTTTACCAAGTAATCTTAATAACTAGAACTTACAACGAATGCACCTTAGTTTAGAAAAACGAAAACCGAAAAACATTTGGGCATTATTAACCCCCAATATTTCAACATAACATCAACGAAGTGAGTTCGTATCCTTTTCAAAGCTAGATAGGCCACAAAAACCAAAATGCCAACCCTTTAAAAACTTATATGAAGTAGTCGTATACAATTCCATTTACATAATAACAATAAACAAACTAGTAAAATGTTTCCAACAAACAGAGAATTATTTATAATCAAATTATCCGTTGAACAATGAGAGCAAGTATTTCTGCATATATTAATAACAAAATATACAGATTAATGTCATTAAACATTAACACCATTTATACAACAGTTTTTAACCAAGCTAGAAACGAAAATCGTAAGGACTGTTGCCTTCAAAACTCTATTAAATATTTTATAAATTCTCAATATTTTCTCAAAGCAACTACATTACATATTCCCACAGACTCCGCTATCTATCACAAAAGGGTTAAAACCATAGCATAGTTGCAGGATTTTGAAAAACAGTTAAAACCCCTGCCATTGACACCATAAAGGCAAAAACTCAAGAATGTTTACCATTCAAAACAAATGAGGCTCGAAACTCCCAAAACAAAGGCAAACCCTAAAGAAACTTTGTATTCTAGATTTTCCTTTTCTTTTCACACCTTAGACCATCAATGGATCGTAGGGTTCTAAGGTTAATTGGTCTTACCAGGACCTTCGATGCAAGGTACCCTTGACCCGAGATTTTTTCCTTCGGGCCAAGCTTCATCAACAAAGCCGCCTTTGAAAACGCCCTCCAAGAAAACGATGCACAGAGATTAAAAATTGGATTTTCTCAATGGTATCAAATATGGAAACAAAACATAACGATTAAACATCTTACCCTCAAGCTCGAAATCACATCAAAGAAACTGGTGGTGACACCGCAGCAAAGAAACCCATGGCGAGTAGACCTGTAGATGGTCTAATGCTTTGTTTTCCAATGTTGGAGGGGCTGAGAGCAGCCGAAAACCATCGGCTCTCCTCATCACTTCACAACACAGAAATGACACAAAAGTTAAACCATTGGCTTTTCATTTAGGGTTTACTCCTTTAACAGCTAGAAAGCACCACAAGTTTTCACGTCGTCATTTTTACTCTTTCACCTACCTCCACGTATATTGACTTTTCCAAGCCCATTTCTCTATAGTTAGAATAATTTTTCATTGGTATGATAAATCGATGGTATAAGTACTTTAAGTTAGGTCAAGGCATAATATAAAATGACCATTGCAAAAGTGCAGTGTAAAATCACTACTTTGATTTCATTGTTTCCCTTTAAGATTTTTCTTTTGTCACCTTAGCATTTGTTACCTTGGCTCTTTAGTTGTTTAGTAGCGCAAGGAGAGGGAACTAATCCTTTCATCGAAAATAGCTGCAATAATACCAGGTTAAACATTGAAATAGCTTATAAAAAGCTAAGTAAGACCTTTAAACCTATAACCCTAGCATCGATATAAGGTTATTAAGCATAGGGTTTAAGATATTAAAAACATGACGAATCCGTACAAGATAAGAACGCAGACAGTAAGTTACGACAAGGAAGGAACGACACTTAAATATTTATGATAAAAAAAGTAAATCTATATTCCAGTATAGATTTGTATGTCTCGTATTTGAGTGGTCATATCACATTGTTAAGTTCTAGTTTTAAGCTAAGTCCTAGGATGAAATTGAAATGTAGGATTTATTGTATCTTCTTAAAACTTGTGAAGCCATTTTAGGTCTTAAAATGATCTAAGAACCCTATAATATATATTTATTTTTTTATGGATTTTGGAGTTGTTACTTGTACTTCATATTATTATTATAACTCCTTCGGGAGATCTTACTGATGTAAAAGGTCATGTAAAATTCATGAGGTAAACCCTTAGTTGTAAGTCGGGTCCATGGAACCTAGAAAATAATAATGTATTTATTATTGTGGTATCTCCTAGGCAGGTCGACCCTGTTAGTTAGACAGGTCAGCCCAGTTAGTGAAAATGTCAGTTGGGAAGGTGAGTATAAATAGGGAGGCTCCCTCCCTCATTTGTACACACTCACTCACACTTATATTGCGTAAGTGAGAGAAAGAGGGAGAGACAGAGAAGGAGCATGACCAGTGTGTTCGGTGTTATGGCTCTTATGCTTGGGGTTTGGTCTCTCACTTAATGAGACCTTGTTCTTTGGTCATTGCATACTGGTAATCTATATTGAGGAATTTTTGCTAGGTTTTTCCCTTTAGGGTTTTCCCAGGATAAATTGTTGTGTACCTTGTTATTGTGTTTCTTTTAATGATCGTCTTTATGATATTATTATGAAAATGTATTAAATTATAATCAAGTTAGTACTTAAGCTATGGAAGCATAGAAAACTTAATATGGTATCACAGATAGCCTAAAAAGAGCAACTCTCATGAGGTAAATATCTCTCTCCTTCTTAGGACAAGAAAATTAGGGTTTTCTAATAAAGTGGAATTTTTTAGTGCAAGTGACATAGGGAAGTGCACCCCTCCTAGGTGCATCTTTTGGCACCATGATCGAATTATTTCAGTGGGAATATCCTCCAAAAAGTCAAGCCCTAGTTTATCTTGAAACCAAAAATCCAGAAACAGAACTAGAAATTGCAGTACAGGATCTTACAAGTCCAATTTCAAGGGTTAGAATTTGGATTCTTCAGAAACTGGCTATACCATCATACTCACATCAGTTAAGTGCATCTTTGCTGAGTACAATTTTCATTTGTAATAAATTTTCATTTTTTTGTCATTTTTTGATCTTTTGGACAAGTTGTCTCCAAGAACTAAGCTTGATGACAATTTGGAAGGCATAAAAAACTTTTGTGCTTGGAATTACATAATAGGACTCATTCTAGAAGAGAGTTGTGTTGGAGCCCGAAGAATATGAAGTAAAAGAAAAGTACAAGAAAGACATGATTAGAGCCAAGAGGATCATATTTGATTCAATCAAGGATCACTTCAATCCTCAAGTATCCTCTAAGGATACACCTAAGGAGATGTTTGATGCCCTATCAGGAATGTATGAAGGAAGAAACATCAACAAGAATATGAACTTGACATCCCAACTCAAAATTACAAATATGAGCAAGGGTGAATCTATCCATGAATACTTCACAAGGGTCTCTCAATTCAAAGAAAAACTAGAATCAATTGAAGACAAGATTGATGAAATTGAACTAGTAATGACCGCTCTCAATGGTATTACTAGACCATGGGACTCCTTCATCCAAACAATATGTGCAAGGAAGGAAAGCCTAAAATTTGATATCCTATGGGAAGAATGTGTTCAAGAAGAAGCTATAGTAGCTAATCAAGAAGCACTGCTTAAAGAAGATGATCATGCTCTAGCTACTCATACCAGAAGAAGAAAAGGAAAACATCATTTCAAGAAGGATACTCATAAGGGGACTTATCCTCCTAAGAAGTTTCAAGAGAATAAAAAGGGAGATTACAAGTAGAAATATTTCTCCTCTTATCAATTTTACCATTATGATAAGATAGGATGTATTTCTAGAATTTGTCCAACAAAGAAAGAACAATATAAGAGGAAGAATAACAAAAGACATCATGCTAACTTAGCAGAACAAGGTCAAGAAAAAGAAGAACCTCCCAGGAAGTTAGAAAAAGAATAATTTGAAGAATATGATCTCTAGAATATGTATCTATCACTAGAGGGTGGCTTGTATACTAAGAGGTCACTCAGAAGTAGCCTTGATCCATGATTGTACAAGACCGTAGAAGGCTTGCTTAGACAAAACTATAAAATCACTACCACATGTGAGAAAGGTAGTAATAGGTATACCAAACCTAAATATTGATCATGAAGGAAGTAACCTTGATGAAGATACAGCTCTCAAGAAGTCGAGAAAGTGTCAACTTGAAGAAACATATGAAGAATTTGTAGCTCCCAGAGCTGCAAAACCGACAAAGAAAGTTGCACCTTCTCATGATGATGAGATTCCGGAAGAACATGATATGTTGGAGCCCCAAGAACCTCCCCACATGAATATATCCCACAAAATAAAGCCATCTTGGGCTCATGAGATTATTCAATAATCATAAAGGTATGGTTCTCCAAAAGGCTCCACAAGGCAGAGCAAGAAGCCAAAGCCATTTCCTAGTTATGTGTATTTAATGTGTGATATTGTAGACAAAGAACCTACTTGTTTTGAAGTAGTTGTTCAAAATAAAGAATGGGTAGAAGCTATGACGGAAGAATACCAACCCATAATGAAAAATGATGTACGGGAAGTAGTTCCCAAGTCAGAAGGAAAAAGTGTGGTATCTTCCAAATGGATCTACAAAATAAAACATTTAGCCGATGGAAGTTTTGAGAAGTACAAAGCTATAGTTGTGGCCCATGGATTCACTTAAAAGGAAGGAATCTATTATGAAGAGACATTTGCTTGTGTATTGAAGGTACACTTCTATATGAACCATCAGGGCACTAGCAACCAAGATAGAATGGAAGTTACATCATATTGATGTAAAAATAGCCTTCCTAAATGGTTTTATTGAAGAAGAAGTATACATAGAATAACCACAATGTTTTGAATTCAAAGACATAAGAACAGATGTTTGTAAATTGAAGAAGGATCTGTATGGAAGAATCGATAGCTTTTTTATGTGCTTGGGATTTCCCAAAAGTAAGGTTGATCCTAACCTTTACTTCAATGTTATGGATGATGAACCCGCCATATTATTGTTGTATGTGGATGAATTATTTCTGACAGGTAATGAGAATCAAATATCATAGTGTAAGAAGAAGCTCAATGCAGAATTCAAGATGAAAGACCTTGGCTTGATGCATTATTTTCTAGGTCTTGAAGTATGGCAGAGAACAGAAGAAATATTCCTTAACCAAGAGAAGTATGCAATGGATTAATGAAAAGGTTTGACATGTTGGAATGTAAATCCATTTCCACACCCATGGATACATAATTTAACTTGATTGTTGATGATTCGTCAGAATTAGTGGATGTGACACTATATAGACAAATCATTGGTTCATTGATGTATCTAACGAATACCCATCCAAATATATGCATTGTTGTGAACCCTTTGAGTCAGTATATGGTTGAGCCTAGACATGTTCACTTGGTAGTTGCAAAGCATGTGATGAGGTACATAAAAGGTACAATGGAATATGGTCTCAGTTATACTATAGATCATGACTTCATACTGTATGGTTATACAGATCCACATTGGGCAGGAAGTGTCTCATATAGAAATAACACTTTAGGAGGATGTTTCAGTTTGGATTCATCCATGATCTCATGGCTAAGATGGAAGCATTCCAGTGTTACTCTCAGCACTGCAAAAGCGAATTATATTGTAGCTTGTTCCGCCAGTTGTGAATCCATATGGCTTCAGGAGTTGTTATCAGATCTATTCGATCTAGATATGGATGCTACCGTGATTCTATGTAATAACCAAATATGCATGAAGATGAAAAGGAACCCTGTGTTCCACGATAAAATGAAGCACATAGAAATTTGGTACTCGTACATTCGTGACATGGTGCAAAAGGGAGCTATAAATCTCCAATATATGAGCACAGATGAGCAAGTTGCATGTGTGTTGACTAAGCCTCTGTCACGTGTGAAGTTTGAACACTTCCGAGACAATATTGGTGTTGTCTGTAAGGAATTCCCTTGAAAGGGGGAGTAGTATTGATACTATGGATTCCTGATTACAACAGGTAGCTCAGTTGGGATTGATCATTCTTAGACTTGATCCTGTAATTTTGAAAGAACAGATTGTCTTAAATGTTGATCTTGATGGACTTGATCCTGTAATTCCAAAAGTAAGGATTGTCCAAGGTGTATATGTTGGGATTAATCCTCCTTTGACTTGATCCCGTAATTCTGAAAGGAAGAATCGTCCGACATGTAGATGTTGGGATTAATCGTCCTTAGACTTGATCCTGTAATTCTGAAAGGAAGGATTGTTTTAAATGTTGATGTGGAAAAATTAATCATCCTTAGACGTGATCCCGTAATTCCAAAAGGAAGTATCATCTTAAATGTTGATGTGGAAGGACTAATCATCCTTAGACTTTATCCCTAATTCCAAAAGGAAGGATCGTCTTAAATGTTGATGTGGAAGGACTAATCATCCTTAGACTTGATTTCATAATTTTGAAAGGAAGCATCATCTAAAATGTTGATGTGGAGGGACTAATCATCCTCATACTTGATCCTATAATTCTGAAAGGAAGGATCGTCTTAAATGTTGATATGGTAGGACTAATCATCCTTAGACTTGATCCTATAATTCTGAAAGTAAGGATCGTCTTAAATATTGATGTGAGTGGAATTGACATTGTAATTCCGAAAGGAAGGATCATCTAGAATGTTAGTAGTGGAATTGATTTCGTAATTTCAAAAGGAAGGATCATCTTGAATATTAGTAAGTCAACTTGATCACGTAATTCAGAAAGGAAAGATCATCCAGGATGCGAGTGGTGGACTTGATCATGTAAATCCGAAAGGAAGGATCGTCATGTGTATGTTTGTGTTAGATGTGATTAGTATTGGTATCTCCATAAATACTTGATCTCGTAATTCCGAAAGGAAGGATTGTCTGAGTACCGCAAATGTGTTATCCATGACCCTCTAATTCCGAAAGGAAGGACCATGATGGTTGTTGTTATACCTTCCCTAGATGATGTTACTCTAGCCTTGGGTTTTTGATGATGATGTCGTTATGCCTGTCACATGTTTTTGTTATTCCAGCTTTATGTTGATGAGCCAGCCTCATGCTCTCGTTGTTGTTGTTATTCCATCTTTATGCTGATGAGCCAGCCTCATGTTGTTGATGTTGTTGTTATTCCAACTTTATTCTGATGAGTCAGCCTCATGCTGTCGATGCTAGTGATGTATTAGTTTTTATGTAGATGATGATGTTCCATACCACAGATGATGATGCCCCAGTTCCATGTTGCAGATGACCATTCAATTCCATGATGCATATGATGATGTTCCATCAGATGATGATGATGCTCCGGCTCCATGCTATTGATGATGCTCCAAATACATGTTTTTGATGATGTTCTAGGTCCATGATGTTGATGATGCTCCAACTCCATGATGCATATGATGCTCTAGTTCCATGCTGCAGATGATGCTCCAGTTCCATGTTGCAGATGATGATACTTCAGCTTTGTACTGAAGATGTTGATGATGGTACTTCAACTCTGTACTGAAGATGTTGATGATGATACTTCAACTCTGTACTGAATATGTTGACACTCCAACTCCATGTTGAAGATGATGATGTTGTTCCAAACTTTCGATGATCTATAGATGTACCAAACGATGTTCCAAAAGATGACGTTGACGATTCCTCCTCTCTCCTTCCGATGATTTTATGTAGAGCCCACACCAGTTGTTGTTGTTGTTAGTAGAATACCCTTCTTTTTAAGAGGGAGTGTTGACATAATGTAACTTTGAATAATATTCTACTTGTACTTCACATTATTATTATTCCTCCTTTGGGAGATGTTATTGATGTAAAAGGTCATGTAAAATTCATGAGGTAAACCCTCAGTTGTATGTCGGTTCAATAGCACCCAGAAAAGAATAATATATTTATTATTGTGGGATTTCCTAGGTAGCTTGACCCTGTTAGTTAGATAGGTCGGCCCACTTAGGGAAAATGTCAGTTGAGAAGATCAGTATAAATAGGGAGGCACCCTCCCTCATTTGTACACACTCACTCACACTTGTATTGTGCAAGAGAGAGAAACAAGCGGAGACAGAGAAGGAGGAGGACCATTGTCTTGGTGTTTTGGCTCTTATGCTTGGGGTTTGGTCTCCAACTTGATGAGACCTTATTCTTTGGTCATTGCATACTGGTAATTTATATTGAGGAAATTTTTTTGGGTTTTTCTCTTTAGGGTTTTCCAAAGATAAATTGTTGTGTACCTTGTGATTGTGTTTCTTTCAGTGATCCTCTTTATGTTGTTATTATGAAATGTATTAAATTCTAATCAAGTTAGGAATTAATCTATGGAAACATAGAAAACTTAACAACAAGTACCAAAACATAGAAAGGCGTAGAAGAAGAAGACCTTATTGGAAAGAACAAAGGTATTGGAAGCTTGAAATATACTTTCAAGGTTCTCCTATCTACAACATGTGTGGAAAGAAAGGCCATTTGGCTACATCTGGTTTCTAATACATGAATGAGATCTCAAGGTCATTTTAGGTAAAAAGAGAACATCCAAAAACAAGTTCCAAAAGAACTTGTGATAGATGTGGAGGAAATCATCCTCCATACTAGTGTCAAAAAAAAGGAAGAGAATGCAAGATATGTAAAATATCTCAGTTCAACTATTCCATTCCCTAAAATAACTGAAGTTAACATAGAATATGAAAGAAGAAAACATGCACATCCTGCAAGGCAAGAAGAAGAAACATATTACCAGAGTCTATCATAAATAGAAATGTATGATTCATGCAGATGCAAGGATAAAAGAAAATGTTAGTGGCTAGCACATCCATGACCGAAGAAGATGAATGGGAAAGCCAAAGGCAACAAGCATTTAATGCTTTCCTTAGAAAACAAAGAATATTACAGTGCATGATGGCACAATCTACTGACAATGCTATGGCACAATTGGCAAGGATAATAAGAGGAATGGAAGAAGGACCTGCAAGAGATTTAATGGCTAGAACATATGCGGAAACATACTTGGGAAAAGGAATTATAGAAGAAAAGAAGAAGAATAAGAAAAAAGAAATTTATTCATCCTCATCGTCAAAAGGAGACAGGCCAACAAAAAGATCCAAAAGCAATGGCAAGCATTCTCTACAAATATTCCTTCATTTGAAAGGAATACAGTTCCATGCATAAAAAAAAGAGAAAAGTTGACTGGGTAAGAAACGACAATTACTGAACTTGTTCAAGAACAAAAGCAGATTAAAAAAGATTTAAAAGAACTCAGGTAAAGGTTGGAGAAACTAGAAGTCAAGGAAATACAACCAATCCCATATACCAGTGCACCTAGAGAAGAAGAAGGAGGATCAACTAATGAAAGCGAGCAAGAAGGAGAAGTTGAGAGGAAAATTAATGCAGCAGTCAAGGCCTCTAACAAGAAGGAACTTCTTGAAGAATTCGGAGATATGCATCGACTAACCATTGAACATCAGAGACACAATTTAAGTTTAAATTTCATCATTTCTAGTGATATATTGTTATTTGAAACTCTGATAGATAATGGTAGTGATGTAAATTTCATAAAGAAAGGATTAGTCCTTTCTCAATATTGGAGAAATATTCCAACAAATTTGAGCATTAAAGGTATTAGAGGATCAATTTCTATCAAGTATTATCTTCCAAGAAAAATATATCTACATAAATGGTTAGTGTCTAATAACACAAGTTTATCTAGTAGACCAGCTCTCCCATGATTGTATTGTAGGTACTATGTTACTTGCTTCTATAGAACCCCATGGAGTAAAAAGAAAAAATGGAGTAAGAGGTATGACAATCACTATAAATGGGAAGAAAATATTCCTGAAATTCAAATCAGTTCCAAGAATAACAACACAGGTATATAAAGTTAAAACAAATTGGATCAGAGATAAAAGGAAAGACAAAAGAATTGCAAAACATCAAGGATGATATCAAGGGAAAGAGAATTGAAGAACAATTGATGCAGGAGCATCTGACTAAGAAATTTCACTAAATTGAACCAAGGGATTAAATGCATTTACTACAGGAGGAATTAACTTAGTTAACTGCTACATTACTACTGAAATTTGACAATTTACAAACAATTAACGTATGATGCAACTTTCCATCTAACTGTTTTTAATAATAATTTTTGCATCCACACTTAAAATTGTGTGTAAGTTGCAACACAGCTCATAATCATCTTTGGAAAATTCATATCTATTGTATACTTGCATCAACTGCTTAAGTAGCCAAGGTGGAAAAAGGAAGCAGAAAACATGGAGAAGGAACTTGAATTGAAGGTATGTTCATAAATACCACGTTCATATGCTTTCTGGTATAGAAAGAAATACTGGGTAGAACTGCCTTATAAAAAAGGATTCAAAGAAAGTTAGGTTCCTTCTACATCACAGGTTGTGGCTATGAACAAAGACATGAGACAGTTCCTCAGCGCATTGAACTAACCATACAATTTGAACAACATTATCCTTACATACAATCATTTGATTGGATTTTCTTTTGTGGAATGGTTATGGTGGTAAGAATATTGTCTTTATGAGAGATAGGTTCTATTTGCAGAATTGATCACCTAAACTTCTCCAATCCTTAGTTACCATTCTAGTTTACTCTTGAATGTGCCAACTCCTCGGAGAGAATTCACAGCAATATATCAAAAGAAAAAGCAAAGTTGAAGGGCTTATAATAGGCCGGGAGGTGTCTTATGTTGTATGGTCGTTGTCCTTGCTTTCCTTATCATTGATTGTACATGTAAACCCAACGCTTAACCTTAGTTGTACAAGTGGTTAAAGGAAGGATCTCCTCATACCTTCCTTCACAAATCATCATGGCACAACTAAAAGGTTTCTAGCTTTAACTCTTGATATTAAAAAAGGGATTACAAAAAAAACTTCCCTTTATTTTAGTGTATTGAAGACCGCAAATGAAATCCAAAGTAAGGCATATGATTGGATACATTGGGTTAAAAAACCTCTTTCTGAATTAATAATATAGGGCATTGCATGTGTTCAATGGGGGCATATAAAAATTTCCTTGGAGCATTTGAAGATCTGGTACTGAATCTGCTAATCCCTAGAGCATCATTTTCAGGTCTGGTCCTCCCTGAAGCAAGTGAGTGACTCGGGATGCTTTACAAATAACATTTTACTGATCCTTTCCTCGGTCAAGGAAGAATATTAGTCCCTCTTCCTTGAGAGCGTAAGCAATTTGATGAACAAAGCTATGAACTATTGTCGACCTTTTGTTCAACAAATTTGGAGTAAAAAAATTGGTCCTTCGATTTTAGAGAAGGTTCTAGAAGACATGCATACTACAATTCCTAAAGTTATCTAGAACTTAATTGATTTGACTATGGGTGTCGAAGGCTGGAGAAGATAATCAAAAGATCTGCAAGGAGGTCTTAAAGAGGACAAATGGAGTTCCAAGTTCCACTTTGGACTTGCAATTGAATTCTATTTTTTATCATCATTATGTCTGATATTTATCATTCTTGATGTCCTGAAATGGATTTTTAGGTGTGATTTTATGACCTTGCAAAGAATCACAGCTTCCTACAATTTCAAAGAATCCAAAAAGAGAGCTAAATCTAGGGGAGTAGGAATGCCTAGGGTATAAGGTAGTTGTGGGGAGATATGATTTCCATGATAAGTGGTATTGAAAGCTTCACTTAGTCCCCAATATGAGATATGAGTGGTATGCTAAGTGGTGTCGGACGATTAACGACGTATGTAGGGTCGTCTAACACATCCAACAACTAAGAATCCTCCATAGGCTTAAAAAAAACATAACACTCTTTAAAAATAAAATGACTTACAACATAAAAATATCATTTTGAATATATACATTTAGTTTAAAAACTATTCCCCAAAATTTTGTATTAGATGAAATAATCACCTTTACCCTTGTATGACATAAAATTAAAAAATTTAAAGAAATAACCTTTAGAATATATACTTTTGTTTTAAAAATTATTCTCCAAAATCATGTATTAGATAAAAGAATCATCTTTAAAACTCTTGTATGACATAAAAATAAAAAATTAAAAGAATAGATATTAATGATTCTGATATTGGTCAACATCATCAAGTTCATGAATCATCATCATATATATAAGCTAATTTGGTGTCAATTGTTGAGTTGTGACACATGAGGGGGTCTATAATTTACTAAATTTTAACATTGCACTGTTAAAATTTAGTAAATTGAGGGCCGTGAGTGCAGTTCGAGCATACTGCCGACAGCCCACGAGTTGAGGACGCAGACCCCTAGGCCCAACCCTCAGAGCCAATCCTTTTCCCGAAGTTACGGATCTGTTTTGCCGACTTCCCTTACCTACATTGTTCTATTGACCAGAGGCTGTTCACCTTGGAGACCTGATTCGTTTTCAGAATTGTAATTTTCCATTGTTAGAGGGACACAACTAAAAATGACCAATTGTTATGTGTTCATTTTTAGTTCAGTTATATGGTACTTGCGATATCCTAGCTTGGGATGGTATTTATTAATGCTTGTACCACAAATGTACTGAAAATTAATTATGGTACCTTGGAAAGGATGTAAAGTTTATAAGCAAATTGCTTCTGCTCCAAGAACAAAAGACTACACATAACGTCGTTAATGTACAAAATGCAAATATGCTTCATACATCAATGCTGAGCTATGACACATGAGCGGGTCTACAATTTACCAAATTCATTGTCAAAATTGTAATTTTCCATTGTTGGAGTGAAACAACTAGAAATAACCAAATAAATGACCAATTGTTATGTGGTCATTTTTAGTTTAGTTCTTATCCAGTGACTAAATTGGTCATTTATCTTGGTAATTTTTAGTTATCTTAATTAAAATTTCTCAATTTTTGTCATTTATCCCTTGAAAAAACTGTGGTGACCAAATTTTTTGGTCTCGTGGTCTTATCTCTCATTTTGTACTAGTGCTCCAAGTAATCCTTCTAACAAGTTATCATTTTTCTTTGATTTTTTTGTGATTTAATAAAAAAACTCAAATTTAAAAGAATCATGTTTAAGAAAAATATTATTTTTACACAATGATAAAAATCCTCAAACCAAGTCTACAAACAAACATTAACCCTAAGGAGAAACCAAGCACAGAAAACCCCTAACCAAATCCACAAGTAAACATTAACCCTGAAGAGAACCCAAGCACAAAAATCCAATTTAACCAACATATAAACCAAATGAGAAGCTTGCTTCAAGAGCTCAAAACCATCAAGACTATCCTTAGCCACATCCCTGGATAGCATCATTTCCTATGTTGACAATGCCAATGGTTAATTATTGAGAATACTGAATATAAGGCCAAGATGAGACGGTTATATTACACTGGTCTTAATAAAGAACAAATTAAAGACTTGAAAATTCCAAAACAAACTATTGTTAGAAAGTTTCATCGGCCTCGGGATCGACCAACCCCTAGATCTATGAAAGAGGCACCTTTGCATGGATTGGTGCACATACAATCTATGGAAACAAAACTAGATGAGTCATTGATTCATGCTTTTCAACAAACCTCCTTGCAACAATAGAGAGGCTCCACTATATTTTCTTCAGAAATTATATGTTGAGTTCATGTTGAGTCTCCATGTGAAATATTTTGACATCGGTGAGTTTCAAGGGGATGGCTCTACACATGAAAAACCAACAGCTAGGAATAATCCAATGAGAGGATCACTTGCTCCTAGGTGTACACCTACCCCCCTACCTAGATGACAATACCACTGCCATATCACATATTACACATAGTGTATTGCAACTTAGTGTTTTTGTGGCATCATCCATACATGACCCATTTGAGCAGTATGGAGGACCCTCAGGTGTGGGTCCTTTGGGCCCCACTAATCATGGACCTTCCATGACAACCATCTAGGAAAAAGATTCTTTTGAAATCCAAGCACCACCCCATCGATGCAATCAATGCGGACATACCCTCCATGGCCCAATGGAGGTTCCTACACTAAATAGTTTTTTTTCCTGAGGTTAGTATGATTTATAAATGGTGGTAAATCATTGAGAATATATTTAATTGTACAATTGACATTTATTAGATCAAAATTGTTTGAAGTGTTTATATGTAACTAATTTTTTTGACAGGTACAATCATTCTAAGAGGACACAACTCCATCAAGGTGGGATGACATTAGTTATCCTAATCTTGATTATTCTATGGCAACAGTAAAAAATATTGAAACACCTCACATATAGGTATTTAAATGACTATATGATTGTAGGATTTAAAAAATGATTTAGTTGCAATCCTCAAAATTATTTATGAGAAATCAATCTTATTGTTGTTGTGTTTCCATAGATGCTTTCCAAAGAGATAGAGCATAGGTCTCCACCAACAGTAAGAAGATCACCCCTCACCCAGGTAACATGTGTTAAATTAATTATATATTTGATGTGAAATGTATTGTTTTTGTATGGTTAATTCACATGTCTTTCTACTAATAAAACATATTACATATGTTTATACATGTGCCATATTCCACCATACCATTGCCATATCCACCCATCTCTCCCCAATTTCCACCTAGTCCATTATTTCCACAATTCATGCTGATTCAAGTGATTGGGTACCCCATCCCCGTGATTGGGATACCCATTTAACCCCCTAGGGTTATGCCATCCATTGTACATCTAATAGGGCTATATCGACATTCACGCCCATCCCCTATTGTGGATCCCACAACTATCCAACATTAAAAAATATGTCATCACAACCCTACCTCGATTACACCCACCATTGCAGCCCCATCCCCTACATCCACATTGGCCCCATCCATTGCACCTACACATTCCCATGCCCATGTACCTACATTAGCCCCTACCCATGTACCTATATCATTCTCGTCCCCCACCAGTGCCTTGGAGTAAGTTATCTAGCCTAGTGCTCCACTTCCTAGCTAGGAAGGGTAGTCTCCCACGTTGCCTCAAACCTTCATGGTGAGATTTATAAATTCATTTAAATCTTATAAAGCATGAATGAAATTCATAAAATAATGCATTGTGATTTGTGTATTAATTGTTTTTGGTAATTGTTGTAGGGAGGCATTATTGAGAAGCTTGGAACGAGGAGACGAGGAACACCATTACAGTATATTATCTCGTCTTAGGTGAGTATTTAAGATTTGAATTATAATTATAGTTTTTAAGTGTATTAACTAATATAATTGGGGGGGAGGGGGGGCTGATATGTTGTTGTTTCCCTTTAAAAGTCAAAATATACATTCTACACCCAGACACAAGAAGGCTCAAGCTTCCTTCAACTCAAAGAGGAGGAAGGTTTATTTTGGAGATGAGGATGGGGGTGCCTAGGGTGGCCATGTTGATTGAGACACCCACTATGTACATTATCCATGATGTGGAATTTTTGGAATGAGATGTCTATTTGTGGCAAGGCAACTGTTAGAATTAATATGCCATTGATCTTCAAGAAATGCTTGCTATTAGATTTTTAATTATTTGTAGTGAAAAGGAATGAATAATACCCACTGAACAAAACAAATCTCACAGGAAGTAGACAAGAATTGCTCAGTATAATTACAGTATAAACTTCATTAATCCCAATAGCATACAACAGTTTTACGTAAAAGAGAATTCAAATCATTAGAGATGAATTCAAATCTACCAACTCAAGATTGACTGCATGGATAACTAGAAGTGTCTAAATCACTATTGGAGTTCAACGAGATAACTCCAAGTCTCTAATCCAGTCTCTCAATCAGTTACAATAAATCAAACCATCCTAACTGCAGTGGTAGGTGAGAAGTAGGTGAAAACTGGTGCCTTCCCACATGCATCCATGCATAACTAGAGCTAACTGAACTGGAGGATATCTAACTGAATGTAATTGAAGCATTACTAAGCTTGACTAGTTACCAACTGCCAACAACTAAAAGAGGTTGGTGCCGATACTCCTAGTGGTTCCTAAAATGTTGGGATTGGTCTAGGAGGTGCCTAAACTGATGTATGAAGGTGTAGTCAGTTTCAGTTAGCCTCTATCAGTGTTCCCCATGTTATATTTTTAATATTAAGCTAGCATTATATTATGATCTTTAACTGAGAGAATAACAAGCACAACAATCAAACACAAGAGACAATGAACACAGTGTTTTTCCTCGAGGAAACCATAAATGGAGAAAACCCCGCAGCTTCCTCAGAGATAGAATCAACACCAAATAGAAAATCCCAAAACAGTAAGATGATCTCCCGACAATAGTAACCTCTTTCCTCCTAGCCCCGGTGTCTTCTTCTTCCTCAACTATGCACTACAACTGAGTGTGAGTGAGTGTGTGATAAATAGAGAGGCTAGCTCTCTATTTATACTAATTCTTGACTTGACTAAACCCAACTAGGGACGACTTCACTAAGTGATTCTAATAACTCTAGTGCCCCGGAACTGCGGGGACTTTAACCCTTGAGCAATAGGAGGGTTACCCACAATGACATGACATGAGTTGTTTACATTATAGAAACTCCCGATCGAAACATCGGGCATGACATGACTCATCTAAATTATAGACACATCCTGGAATAAACATCAGGGTACAAGACATAAGATATATAAGTGAATACATTCCGAAGTTACAAATACAACAACACTCCCTCTTAACTAGGAAGGTATTCTTTCGACACAATTTTTAGCACTGGTCTTCTTCTCTGTATTGACTGGATCATCTTGTCATCTCCATCTTCAAGTTGTCTTCATCTTCAAGTCTTCTTTGTCTTCAAGTCTTCAAGTCTTCAAGTCTTCAAGTTTTCTTTATCTTCAAGTCTTATTTATCACGGGATCTGGAATATCATGATTGCTATATCATCACTACTGGATCATCATCACTGTATCATCATCAAATTTGGATCATCATCAAGTCTGGATCATCATCACATCTCGATCATTACTTGATCTGGATCATCATCAAGTCTAGATCATCATCAGGTGCTATCTCTCGATTCTTCTCGTCATAGGAAGTTCTACAGAGCCAGCCCTTTTTCATGCTGGTTATAGGCCTACCCTTCATGTACGTCTTCAGCGCTTATATCAGAACCTAAGTCAAAATGGCCCACCCAGCTCTTACATCTGACCTCATCTTGTCAGAAAGGAATGCCCAACACTCACATTTGACCTCATCTTGTTAGAAAGGCCCAGCACTCACATCTGATCATGTGTAAACACATCGCGCGAGAATGGCTCAGCACTTACATCCGACCTCATCTTGTCGAAAAGACTCTATAGTTACATCCGACCCCATCTTGTTAGAAAGGCATAACACTCACATCTAACCATGTGTAAACACACCGCGCCAGAATGGCTCAGCACTTATATCCGACCTCATCTTGTTAGAAAGGCTCTACACTTACATTCAACCATGTGCAAACACATCGCATCGAAAGGGCTCTCAGTCCCAGACTGATGATTCCTGGTAACTGAATAGGTGCCTCCATTCTCCCAGAGAATGGCATCAGCCCTTATATCTGATCAAGTGGGATCACATCCCTCAATCACATCATAAAGTCCATGCGCTCACATCTGATCATGTAAGACTACATCCTACAGTCATATCAGAACGGCCCTCAGTCCCAGACTGAGTATTCCTGGTAACTGACCAGGTGCCTCCATTCCAAGAATGGCATTCATCCCTTATATCTGATCATGTAGGAACCAATCCTACAGTCACATTAGAATGGCTCAGCACTCACATCTGACATGGAAGGAACCAAATCCTCTCACCATGATAGAATGGATCAGCCCTTACATCTGACCATGGAAGGAACTTAATCCTCTCCCATGTCAGAATGGCTCTAGGTCTCATCATTTCCCCTTGGAGGGAACCTCGATCTGGAGAACACCAAGCTTCTCCCCGAAGTACTCAAACTTCACTCTAGCCAATGGCTTCATCAATACATCAGCTATCTGTTCGTCCATCGTATCCATAATGATATAGTGATATAGTGATACTTGATCTCGATATGCTTCGACTTGTCATGGAACACTGGGTTCTCTGACAATTTCACACAACTCTGGTTGTCGCAATATATACAAATAGCATCCATCTGGAGATCAAATAAATCAGACAGTAGCTTCCTCAGCCATACTGCCTCACAACTAGCTGAACAAGCTACAACATACTCTGCTTCATCTATACTCAGTGCCACACATGATTGCTTCCTGCTAAACCAAGATATCACACCTGATCCCATACTGAAGCAACATCCTGAAGTGCTCTTCCTATCAATGGCATTGCCTGCCCAATCTGAATCAACATAACCCTCTAGGCTAATCTTCTTATTTGCATCGTACTTGAGTCCATCGTCAACTATACCCTTAATGTACCTCAGAATATGCTTTGCAGCAACCAAGTGAACATGTCTCGGATCTGTTAGGAACTGGCTCAAGGTGTTCACAACAACGCAAATATCTAGTCTCATGTTCATCGGGTACATCAAGGATCCAATCATCTGACGATACATTGTGGCATCAACCGCTTTTGATGAATCATCACTTAAAAACTTCGGGTTCGATTCCACAGGTGTGGTTATGGCCTTACAATCAATCATCTCGAATCTCTTCAGAATCTCTACTGCATACTTCCCTTGTCCAAGGAATATTCCATCTACATTCTGCCACACCTCCATGCCTAAGAAATAGTGCATCATGCCCAAGTCTTTAATTTCAAACTCAGCAGCAAGTTTACTCTTCGTATCAGCAATCAACCCATCCATACCCGTTACAAACAAATCATCCACATACAGCAGGAGTATCACTGGGTTGCCATCTTCAACCTTGTAGTAAAGGTTGGAATCTACTTTACTCTTGGTAAAGCCCAAACTAGATAGGAAACCATCAATTCTACCGTACCATGTCCTGGGTGCTTGTTTCAAATCATACAGGGATTTCTTCAATCTACACACATGAGACTCCCTGTCATGTGTCTCAAAACCGAGTGGTTGTTCCACATACACTTCCTCTTCTACTACACCATTCAAGAAAGCAGTCTTGACATCCATCTGGTGTATATTCCATTTCATCACTACAGCTAGAGCAAGTACTGATGTGATGGAAGTGTATCTAGCTACAGGTGCAAAGGTTTCTTCATAATCTATTCCTTCTTTCTGAGAGAAACCACGAGCCACGAATCTAGCTTTATATTTCTCGATGCTTCCATCTGCAGCATGCTTGATCTTGTAGATCCATTTGGAAGTTATAATGGACTTCCCTTTTGGTCTTGGGACAACATCCCAAACATCATTCTTCATGATCGATTGATACTCTTCGATCATAGCATCCTTCCATTCTTTCCGTTCTGTCGCTTCTTCATAGTTGGAAGGCTCTTTATCAATAATGTCACAGAGTAAGGCTACGTAACTAGAGCAAGATCTAGTTCTCTTTCTTCCTCTGGGAGTTTCTTCTGAAGCTCCATATCTTTCTGCACCTTGGATAATTTCACGTACCCAAGAAAGCTTCCTCTTATGAGGATTCTTCTCCAGAGGTGGATCTACAGGTTCTTAAGGTTATTCAAATTCTCGATCTTCTTCTTGAATTTCTTCGTTCATGATTGTGTCATGAATTCTAGGTTCTCTTGTTTCTTCGGGTTCTTTAGCTGGTCTCTTCCTTGATTTGATGTAGGCTAAATCTTCATCAAATGTTACATCTCTACTGATGTCAATCTTCTTGAACCCTGGGAAGTATATTCTGTAAGCCTTCGAGATTTCAGAGTATCCCACAAATATACCCTTCTTTCCTGAAGAATCTAACTTCATCCTCTTTTGTTTCGGAATGTGTATGTACACAAGACAGTCGAATATTCTGAGATGGTTGAATTCTGGTTTCTTGCCAGAGAAGACTTCTTCAGGAGTCTTTTTCTCGAGTACTCTGTGTGGAGTACAGTTCTGTACATACATCGCTATTTTGGCAGTTTCTACCCAAAGATGCATAGGAAAATCTTGATCATGAAGCATTACTCTTGCAGCTTCCATGATAGTTCTATTCTTCCTTTTCACAATCTCATTCTGTTATGGATTATATGGAGTGGACAACTCCCTCTTAATCCCTGAGCCTTTGCACAACTCTTTGAATTCATTTGATGTGAATTCTCCACCATTATCTGATCGAAAAGTCTTGATCTTCTTTTCAGTGTGGTTCTCAATCAAGGCTTTGAATTCCTTGAACTTGCTGAATACTTGCTGAATTCCTTGTTCTTCATGAAGTAGATCCATGTTCTCCTAGAAAAATCATCAATAAAAGAAACATAGTATAAATACCCACTTAGTGAACTAGATGACATTCGACCGCATACATCGGAGTGAATGATTTCCAATATTCCTTTTTCCTTACTCTCGCTACTTGGAAATGTCTTCTTTGTGTTCTTTCCTTTCACACATCCTTTGCATACACCTTCATGTTTTGTCTGCATTTCTGGGAGACCTTCAACAGCTTTGTATGCAAGTGGTCGTGCTCTGTAATGCACATGTGTAAGCCTTCTATTCCAAATCTCATTTGGTTCTACCGAGTCATGAACCAAAGCTTGTTCTAGTTGGCCCTTCAATTTGTATAGTCCTCCTTCTTGTTCTCCAATCACTACTGCATCATCGAAAGACTTTCCTTTTGGCCACATGAGGACTTGGCCATCTACAAATGCAAATCTCATTCCTTTTGCATCTAATGCAGATATGGAGAGGAGGTTCTTCTTTAGTCTAGGTACAAACAATACATCTTTCATCTTGATAGATTTTCCAGAGTCTAGCTTATAGGAGGATTCCACACTACCTTTTATTGGATACTGGTAGCCATCTCCAAGTTTCACCTTGTGAGGTGATTCATGTTTAGATAATTTCACAAAGGATTCCTTCAATCCTGTCATGTGCTTGGAAGCACCACTGTCTATAAGCCAATCATTGCTGCCATGTGTGATAGTTCCTGTGAGAGCGAAAATCAGAACATATTCTTCATCACTTGAAGAATCATCACTGACTTGTCTGTTTCTCTTTGTGGAAGGTTCATCATCCTCTGCAGCATGAGCATGATGTCTTCTCTTGTTTCCCTTCTTCTTGTGAGAGCTACTCTTGTTCTTAGGACAATCTATAGAAAAGTGTCCTCTTTCATCACATGTAGAGCAAATGAACTTAGACTTATCTCTAGGCTTTCTAAATTTATTCCTTTGATGAGAGTACTTACTTCTGTGGTGGTTATATTTGGTTTTCTTGGATTGTACTGTGAAAGCTTGATCTTCACATCCCATCTTCTCTTCTCGAGCTGCTATCCGAGCTTCTTCTTGAGAGCATTCTTCCCATAGTCTATTGAACTTGACTAACTGCTTTCTGGCACAGATCCCTTGAATGAAAGAGTCTCATGTCCTAGGGAGACCATTCAAGGTGGTCATTACAATCTCTACATTCTCCACTTCTTCATCTACTGCTTCCAATTGTTCCTAGATCTGAGAAACCCTTGTAAAATAAGACTGGATGGTTTTTGCATTCTGGATCTTCACATTCTTCAACTAGTTCCTCAAGGTCATCTTTTGGTTTATGTTCTTTCCTCAAACAATTTGGTTAGGGCATCAAACATAGATTTAGGTGTCTTAGGGAGGACACATGTGGTATGAGGTGATCCTTGATTGAATCAGCAATGATCCTCTTTTACATAACCAACTTCTTCTTGTGTAAGGCCTTAGCCTCATCTCCCTCTGGAACTGGAACCTCCTCATTGATGTAGGAGTCCAACTCATTCTCTTCCAGGACCAGGGAGATCCTATACTTCCAGGCTCAGAAGTTATCAGCTCCCTCAAGATTTTCATCAAGCTTGGTATGATGAGACATCTTAACTGAGAACCTCAAATGGAAATACAAAAGATTTAGATCTTACCAGTTCAAGATGTCGGATCTGGATTTGGAGCTGAAATTCTGCAGTGCTGGTTCAGGAGCAGATTAGGGTTTTTCTTTTCTGAAGTTCTGTCCAACCAAATGCTTTGATATTGATCCTAACTTCAATTTTGAGGAGGAGATCAATCCAGGCCTGGGCTCACTGAAAAATTCCACTTATGTGAAAAGCTATAATTTATGGCAGTAGTGTCGAGTCCAAAACTGAAAATCCTCAGAATTGGATTCTACTTCAACAGAAAGATGCGCCCTAGCGAGGAGAGTTATTCCAACCTTCTTTTGATGAAAATCTATGGAGAGAGATCCAAAAAATAGGAAGCCCTAGTTCCCGCAACTGCACAGTGTCTTCTTCTCAGGTTAGCTCTGATACCATGTTAGATTTTTAACATTAAGCTAGCATTATATTAGGATCTTTAACTGAGAGAATAACAAGCACAGCAATCAAACACAAGAGACAATGAACACAATGTTTTTCCTCTTGGAAACCATAAATGGATAAAACCCCACAACTTCCTCAAAGATAGAATCAACACCAAATAGAAAAGCCCAAAACAGTAAGATGATCTCTCAACAACAGTGACCTCTTTCTTCCTAGCCCTAGTGTCTTCTTCTTCCTCAGCTATGCACTACAACTAAGTCTGAGTGAGTGTGTGATAAATAGAGAGGATAGCTCTCTATTTATACTAATTCCTGACTTGACTAAACCCAATTAGGGCCGACTTCACTAGGTGAGTCTAATAACCCTAGTGCCCTGGAACTGCGGGGACTTTAACCCTTGAACAATAGTAGGGTTACCCAAAATGACTTGACATGACTTGTTTACATTATAGAAACTCCTAATCGGAACATCGGGGTAGGACATGACTCAATTACATTACAGACACGTCCCGGAATAAACATCGGGGTACAAGACATAAGATATATAAGTAAATACATTCTGAAGTTACAAATACAACAACACCCCGCACTCTAATGACTGGTACATGTGGCCCCATTAGGCCAAGTGGACCCAATGGTACTAGTGGACCCAATAATAACTAAATGACTCCTAAGTTAGGAAAATATAATCTAATAGATAGTATGGACAAGGGAGGAGTATAAATCCTAACACCCCTCCTGAATCCTAACTTGGACAACTGTGGGCCCTAGAAACAAGGCCAAAGTCACCCATATACAATCTAAAAGATAAAAAAATGTTTCTTAATAAACCGAGGAAATAGGGGAAAACCTCATGGAGAAAATCCCCCCTCAAGATAAGAAGGAACATGAAAAATGAATCAAGCCTTAACACCTAAAAGAGACCCGAGAAAGGAAAATATCCTTCTTAGTAAAAGACTTGGTGAAAATTTCTACAATCTAATCCTTTGTAGGACAGTAATGGAGTGTGATAGTTTTGTCATGCACTAGTTCCTGAATATAGTGCATGTGAACCTCAATGTTTTTTCTTCTTTGCTTCTGAACTGGATCATTGGAAATTTTGATGGTGCTCTGATTGTCACAATAAAAGTCCACTGAAGGTGAATTGTGAACCCTAAATTTTGTCAAGATGCCATGTATCCAAACTGCCTGAATAGTTGCATTCATAGATCCCCGATACTCTGCCTCTTCTTAAGAGAGTGCAAGTGTTTCTTACTTCTTGCTGGACCAACAAATTGGCCCAGATCCGATCATAAACACAAATAATGAAGTGGATTTCCTATCATTCCCATCTCCTGCCTAGTATGAATCTATGAAGCCTATGAGATCAAGTTGTGCACTAGCTGCATAATGAATCCCATAATATCTATTACCCTGCACATAGTGCAAGATCCTCTTGTTGCCTTCCAATGCAGCTCTTGTGGAGCATCCATGTACCTAGCGACAACACTCACAGCATAGGATATGTTTGGTCTCGAATGTGTGAGACATAGAAGGCTCCCAATGAGATATCTGTAAAGAGTGTTTTCTACCAAAGTTGTAGAGCCACCTCAAGCCTAATTCCAGATATGAAAGGTCAAGGAGATGCCTTGCAATCTTCCATGTGGAATTTCTTGAGCATGTCTGATGAGTTTCTAGACTATGAGATCATGATTTTTGAAGTCTTTTGACTTACTTCGAGACCAATGAACTGTCTTAACAGTCCTAGATCAGTCATAGTAAATTATTTTTTCAGGGCTGACTTGATGTTTCTCAATCCAGTAGCAGAGCTGCTAGTAATGAGCAAGCCATCCACATAAAGCACAAGCAATAGCAAGAATCCCTCTTTCTTGTACATGTAAACATTTCAATCTAATTTGCATCTTTCAAATTTCTGTGATATGAGGAAGGAATCCATCTTGGAGTACCATGCCCTTGGGGCTTGTTTGAGTCCATATAGTGATTTCCTCATTCTGCAAACTAAGGAAGGATCACCAATAAACCCTCTGGTTGTTTCATGTATATCTCTTCCTTCAAATTACCATGGAGGAAAGAACTTTTCACATCCATGTGATGTACCTCCCACCTCTTAGAAGCTGCAGCTGCCAAAATAAGCATGATGGAATCTATTCTAGATACTGGAGAGAATATCTCATTCTAATCCAATCCTTGAACATGAGAGTATCCTTTGGCCACCAACCGAGCCTTGTACTTGGTTTTGGTTCCAACAGAGGATATCTTGGTCTTGTAGACCCATTTGCACTGAACAAGTTTCCTCCCTTGAGCTAAGGAGACAAGTTCCCAAGTTTTATTTTCATGTAGCAAAACAAATTCCTCATCCATAGATGCCTGCCATCTAGGATCATGACAATATTCCTTGAGTGTTTGAGGATCTGACCCCAACATCATGAAGCAACTCTCAGGGAGAAGTGGATCTGTGTGGGATAGTGCAACATTCTCTTTCTGATACTGGGACCTCGTTTTTCTCTTGTCATCTGGATCCCCATCACCATTTACAGCTGCTTCTATGAGATGAGATCCCATTTAGGATACTGAAATGAGGTTGATGTTGGATCTAGATCTAAATCTCTTTGAGGTGTAAGCTCAATATCTGAATCATGTTCGTATTCCTCTTCTCTAAATATGAATCTAAAATGTTAGACAATAAATATGTATCTACAATGGGAAGTAAAGTAATTTTGATACATTTATCTTCTTCGAATAGAATTTGTGGTTGTATTGGACCTAAGTGTGGCATGAAATGAGAGAAAGCATACTCCTTGGAGGCATGATCTACAATTCCTTTCTCTATAGTCTTCCCAGTTCATATTTCTGTGATCTCTACTAAGTCAAGGCCAAATACCACTTGCTTTGGTGAGCCAATGTGAGTCATCTGGTATACAGACAACATATTAGCTACAAGAGAGGGCACATAGAGGACATTTCTAAACTCACCATGCTGGATTTTAATGGAACCTCTTCCTACTGCTGGAATTTGGGAGTCATCACCCATATGAATAGTAGTCCCTGTTGTGAGGTTGGGAGTGGAGAAGGAATCCTTGGAGGAAACCATGTGGTTGGATTCTCCATAATCAATCAAATAGGTTGTCGACTGAGAGAGGCCAGATTTCAAGGCATGGCACCTTTCATGATCATCTGTCGATTGTCCATAATCATAATTATTTTCTCTTTGTGGAAGAATTATGTTGTTCTACTTTAGGAGAGATGAAATATGGTCGATCTACTTCTTCATACACTGATTTTTAGGATGAAAACCCCTCATACAATAGGGACACATTTTCTTTTCAAAATTTTTCTTATTCTTGGAGCCTAAATCTCCTTCAGATGCCTTCTGACTCTCTTTAGGCTTCGAATCATATGCTTTAGAATCCTTCCCCTTATGCCTCCCTTTAGCTTGCGCAATATTAGAGTCTATCACTAGGAGAACTTGGTTTTAGGAAGTCTGGAGGACTCCCATCTGGACCAACTTCTCTTGCTCTTGTATTAAGGACACGGCAAATCTGTCAAGTGAGGGAATCTTCCAATTGGGAATGGAAGCTCTTCTGGAATGGAAGGTAGAGACAAATACAGAATACTTAGAAACTAGTTTTCTGAGAATGGAGAGCACATGTTGCTCATCCTTTCTTTCTATTCCGCACTGTCTGCATTGAAGTGCAAGAGACTTGAATTTTGTAAAGAATTGGTGTATGGTCTCGAAGCTTCTAGGCTGTAAGGCTATCAAATCGTTCTCCAAAAGGTGTCCCCGAAGCTCATCTTGCTTGATAAACAATATTTCAAGCTACTCCTAAGCTTCTTTAAGAGTCCTCAAACCTTCAAGGTGAAATAGGAGGTCGTTGGAGATGCGAGTACATATAATGCCAAAAGCTTCATATAAGTGGTTTAGAAACTTGTTTTTCTTAGCTTAATGATGGGGTTCATCCTCCCTTCCCATTGTCACCCTAAACAAGCCCTTGTTGAACAAGGAAACCTGCATATATGCCCTCCAATAAACATATTTGAAGGGTGTTAGGATCTAGGGTGTGGAAGGTTGAGAATCCATCAATTCTCCTTCTGATCAGACAATATCTTCAATCAAGCTACGTAGAACCTGTAAGAATTTACTGAAAAAACAAAATCAATTCGCACTATGTCAGAATCAAGCCTTCCCTCTCGACATGTACACTTTTTCAGGGTATGTCACGCCCGCGCCGCCACTATGAATGAATTCAAAGGAAGCAAGGCACTCTTTGCGGGACTTCTGTGGAAACCCATCTTCTTCTGGTGCACAGTGGAGAGTAGACAGACTTGAATCTTTCCTAAGGAGGCTCTGATACCATGTTAGAATTAATATGCCATTGATCTTTAAGCAATGAGTGCTATTAGATTCTTAATTATTTGCGTGAAAAGGAATGAATAATAGCCACTAAACAAAACAAATCTCACAGGAAATAGACAAGAATTGCTCTTTATAATTACAGTATAAACTCATTAATCCCAACAGTATACAACAGTGTTACATAAAGGAGAATTCAAATCATGATAGATGAATTATAATCTACCAACTCAAGACTGACTACATGGCTAACTAGAAGTGTCTAAATCACTATCGGAGTTCAACAGGATAACTCCATATGTCTAATCTAGTCTCTCAATCAATTACAATCAATAAAACCAACCTAACTGTAGTGGTAGGTGAGAAGTAGGTGAGAACTGGCGCCTTCCCACATGAAACCATGCATAACTGGCACTAACTGAACTAGTGGATATATAATTGAATGTAACTGAAGCATAACTAAGCTTGACTAGTTACCAACTACCAACAACTAAAGGAGGTTGGTGCCAACACTCCCAGTGGTTTCTAAAATGAAAGGATTGGTATAGGAGGCACCTAAACTGATCCATGAAGGTGAAGTCAATTCCAATTAGCCTTTATCAGTGTTCGCCACACTCTAGTGACTGGTACATGTGTCCCCATTATGCCAAGAGGACCCAATGGTACTAGTGGACCCAATAATAACTAAATGACTCCTAAGTTAGGAAAATATAATCTAATAGACATTTTGGACAAGGGAGGATTATAAATCCTAACAGCTACAAGCTTCCCTTATTCCATTTTTGGGCATGAGCATCCATTACATGTACTGGGAACAATGTTCCAATTTGTATATAAATGTATAGTCATACCAGTTTCCAATACAAATACATGAATTTCATCCTGTGTATATGACAACATGTCTATCCATTTTTGCATTCATTTCGTGGGCTTGATGTTATACACTATGAATGTTACAGTGTTCATGGTGAATGTAATGAGCTCTACTTATTTTGATTAAATTAATTTATACACTAAAATATATTAATGGAAATGTGACCAGGATGAATATAAAAGGTATAAAGTCAACTGAACACACATGTTTCCTTGTTAAATTACTCATGTTGTCAGAATGAGATCATTTCACTGAAATCATAGAAATCTTGGGTGAAATGATTTAAGTGAGTACTCCTGTTGCCAAATATTTTACCAAGTTGTATTTGAATCAAGATAATATCAAGGCCCCGTAGAAAATATTTGTAAGATTATAGCTCTTCCTTATGGGACTTACATAATTTTCAAAAACTTTGGTGACAATGCATTTGCGTTGGACTAGTACCTTTTTTGTGTTTGCATCCAATTTTCAATGTGGATTTGCTACACTCATACATCGCCCCTTTGTCAGGAAAATACACTTAGCACTTAGAACAACCAACAAACATTGTAAATATTTCAATGTTCTAGAAGTGAGGGACAATATCCAAATGAATAAAACCAAGCTTGCATGATTATAAGTGTTTCCACTCTTGTACATTTATCAGGGTTAGACAATACCTCACGCTATACAAATTGTTTATCTTATAATAACTTCGAGCAATTGCTTCACATGTGTAAGCTTAATCATACCATAGTTGTAGTGGGGATGGGGATTAGGAGAGAGAGAGGGGGGCATGTTAGGGGGTTGGAAGGGGGATGGAAGGGAGAGAGAGAGGGTTGGAGTTAGGGGTAGTTGGAGGAGTAGGGGAGAGAGTGTGAGCAAGAGAGGGGGTTA
>LPNX010507848.1:198833-210924 GCA_001517045.1 Pseudotsuga menziesii
GAGAGAGACGGGGGATTAGGACTGATGTCAGGAGAGATAGAGAGAGAGGCGACATGGTTAGGGGTTACAAGTAGGGGAGGATGGGAGAGAGAGAGAGAGAGAGAGAGAGAGAGAGAGAGATATGGGGTGGTTTGTGGTAAGGGGGATGAGGATAAGGGTTGTACAGATAGAAGGAGAGAGAGTGAGGCATTAGAGAGGAGGAGGTTTAGAGAAAAAAAGAGAGAGAGGTGGGGTTAGAGATAAAGAGAGAGAATTAGAGAGAGAAAGATCAAATTAAAAGATAGGCAACAATAATATGTGTGTGTTAATAACACGCGTGTGTTAATAATGTGTGCGCATTAAAAGCATGCAATTGTTAATAATGTGTGTGCATTAATAATGTGTGTGTTAATAATGTGCACATGTCAATAATGTATGCACGTTAATAACTTGTGTGTGTTAATAACATGCATATGTTAATAACACGTGTGCTAATTTTCATATAAAACATGTGTGCGTTATTAATGTGTGTGGGTTTAGAATTGGAAAAAAGTTTGGCACAGATGAATTTTTCCACCTATGTGGTGGATGAGTTGTCCACTTTGGTTTTAGGTTTATATTTTCAAACCTATGGTTTGGGCCCGCGACTAACAAAACACATCAAGTTTTTCATTTCCATGTTTTTCAACAGTAGAATCTACATATGCTAGAATGGTATGTTGCTAATGAAATTGCACAAACCTATAGAGACTTATGTGCAGATTCCAAATTTTTTTAGGAATACAATATTGGCTTATATTTTATTTATTTATTTTTATTTGGTCATGTCAAATTTCTAAAAAACATATGTTTCTTATTTTCTTTGTAACTTTTGATTGGTTCACATATTTTGAAAATGAAAAAGAACCCACACAAGTGTAGATGAATACATACACACTAATAAAATAGTTCATTGATTGTGTTAAGACCTTCATAGAAGGTCTTAGCACTCCACCTTCTCATTCTAGGGATTCACTAAATATATAAAAGTAACATTAAAAATTATGGAAAAAATGTTCCACACTATTAGACTTAAATTGTCATTGATGTCAAAAGGGAGTGACTTGTATGTCGAGTGATTTACCTGACTAGACTTGATGTAATTAAAATCTAGTTTGAAGAAGTATAAAGAATAGAATCTAGTTTAAATATGCACACAAGTCCCACCAAGTTATGGGAACTAACTTGCAAAATATCCTCAATCGAATATTGTGTGAAGTTTTAGAATAAGGGCATGTCGCAGTATCAAAGGAATGGGAATTGTGTTGGGGAATTGTAACCCAAGAGAGATCTCCATGATTGGTACATAACCCATTCATTTGATAAGTCAAATCATCTTAAGGAAGATTGTGAATTAAGTAAAAGCATTTCGGTAGGCCCTCTTATTCAAAATAAAGGGGAGGTCAGCCCGTGTATAAATAAGAATATGTTTATCATTGTTAGGAAAGGATGATGTACATAAGATAAGGAAAAGAAGGGATGAAAGAAAGGCGAAGGGGGAAAAGTCGAAGTTGGAGTAAGATCGGAAGATCAAAGTAGAGTAAATGGAAAAGTCACCATTGTAAGGAAGGACGAAGTATGAAGCAGAACATAGTCTGCAAGTTGAGGATAGTGTGTTGAGTTAAGTGCATAGTGGTGAAAAAGTTGGCCCAAGATGAACAAACCCTAGTGGGCAATGTGCAAAGTGTGTAGTAGTGAACACGTTGTGGAAGGTGTGCATTCCATAGTGCGCAATACATAATAACTGAGAGTGAAGAAAGATGAGTACACTAAACAAAGTGGGTAGAACAAAGAAAACTTAAGAGAGTATGCAGTACAAGGTAAGACTAATGAAAGTGCACAGTACAACATAAGTTGAGGGAAGTGTGCAAAACTAAGAGAAAAGTTTAGAGTAAGTTGTAGAAAGTGTTAAAAGAGGTATGAAGCCTCCAACCTGTCGTATTAGAGAAAGTGTATAAAGGGGGCTGAAGCCTCCATCCTATCACATAAGAGAAAGGGAATTGTAGTCTCCATCCTGTTGCGCTAGAGAAAGTGTAAAAAGGGGGTTGTAGACTCCTTCCATGTAGAGCTACAAAAGTAGGGTGTTGGAGCATCTTTTGAGTTGGAGACGAAGAAACAAGGAGGTCGGAGCCTCCCTCCAATTGCAACTGGTGATAATTAGAGATTGAAGTCTCCTCAACCTGATGTAATCCTTCATATGGTTTTTATAAATACTAGATATTGAGTTTTCCATTCAGTGTGCTCTCTTTTTAATGGTGTATTGATGCATATGTTCTTATTGTTCTTCTAATGAGTTAAATGGGAAAAAGTAAGATAGTAAATTCATAAAAGATATCGTCAGTACCCTGGTGTACTCTACAATTGGTATCAAATCAGGTCCTTATTACAAGTATGATTGACCTAAAGGTGATCCTTTAAAATACACATGTATCATAAGGAGATTCCTCTTTTTTTATGACACTAATTATGCCTTTTAGAGTAAGAGAATGAAAGAATATTTGATGTCATTTGGTTTTGATGTTTGAGATAGTGTTGTTAATGGATATAAGATTCCAAAAAAATCACCAACAAATTTGCTAGAAAGAAAGACAGGTGCGTATAATGATAGAGTTGTGAATGCAATCCTAGCAGGGCTTTCAAAAATCGAATTTGTTAAGGTCATGAACTATGACACAACCAAAGAAATTTTGGATAAATTGAAGAATATTTATCAAGGTGAAACCAAAGTCTAGAAAGAAAAACTTCAAACCTACATGACACAGTTTGAAGGCTTTAAAATGCAGGAGGAATAAGATATCATTGCTTACTTCCAAAGAATGAAAGAGAGGTCAATACGATGAGAGGTTTAGGAGAGGAGCTACAAGAAGCTACAATAGTTCAAAAGGTACTGAGATCTCTTTCAACCGGGTTTAATCCAAAAGATTCATCCATTGAAGATAGAGAAAATCGTGATGCACTTAAATGGATGAGTTACATGGGATCCTCATTTCCTACAAAATGAGAACAAAAGATCGAAACAAAAGGAAGTTGTTTTTCAAGTTGCAAAGAAGGAGCAATATTTTAAGAAAAACTAATCATCCTCTTCGTTAAGCACAAATGAAATATCGAGTGAAGAAACACCATTTTTTTCAATAAGCTACCCAGGGATATAGGCAGGTTCAAAGGTAAGCTCCCTCTAAAATACTTTAATTGTGGAAGAATTAGACATTTTGTTGCAAAATTACCATTAAGGGAAGACAGAAATAAGACAAGTCAAAGAACATATATTCCTAAATGAATCTATACAACGAAACAAAGTTACTACTCAAAAGTTGAAGATGAAGCTCCAGACTACGAAGACGAAGAAGAAAGGATGGATGAGAATGGAAATTTATTTCTATTTGTGGAGGGTCAACTTCATCAGGAAGGTAAGGTAACTGAAGAAAGTGACGAAACAAACGTAGTTGATATTGAAGCTAAGTTAATAGCTGCCTTGGATGAAACTGAACATCTAAATAAAGCCAACAAGAAACAAACAAAAGAATACATGACAACAAGAAATTAGTTAGCAAGAGATATGAAGGAAGGAATATCTAAGAAAGACACATAAATCAATGCTCTTAAAGAACAATTAAAAAGGAAAAAAATTTTGAATTTGAAATTTGAAAAAAGATTAGCTGATATTAACAATGTGATTATTCAACAAAGAAGTCCAATTTATGACAGAGGAATCATTTTTGAAACCATCGCATGGAATCAAGAAGTAGAACAAAAGATAAGGAATCTACACAACATAATTGTCAAGAACAAGTTTGACTTGAACAAGTTGATGGAAATCCCAACAAAATGGAAGAGTTGAGAGAAAAATATGACAGTGCAAGATACATTTAGGACCATGCTACTTGAAGCTAACTTAGCATAAATGTTTTGGAGAGAATATTTCACAACACTAGTAATATAAAACACGGATCAATTGAGGGTAAACATTGACAAAACTCCTTATGATTTATGGAAAGGAATATTGGCATCGGTAGAATACTTTAGGGTCCTTGGAAGCAAGTGTTATATAAAAAACAATGAAGATAATTTGGGAAAGTTTAATACAAGAATATATGAAGGTATATTTTTGAGATATTATAGTAGTAAGAAAGCCTATAAGTGCTATAACAAGAGGTTAAGTAGAATTGTGGAGAGACGAGATATATGGAGAACAACCACAAAAGACAGACTCAAGAAGAAAATGAGACAGATGATACTTCCTGTGTAGACGAAGAACTCAAAGAAGAATAAGAGGAATAAGAAGTCAAAGAACCAATGGAAATCAAAACACCCACAATAGAACAAAGGAATCAAAGGACTTGGAAGACACCATCCAGAACAATCCTAAGAAAACATCCAAAAGAACTCACCAATGGAGGTATTAATCATAGAGTCCAAAATCGAAAAAGAGATATGAAAATTACAAGTAGAAGTGGCATGGCCCTATTATCAACATTGGAAACTAAAGACTTCATCCAAGCGTGTAAAGATGAGTTGGAGCAAAGCAATGAGTGAAGAACTCACCCAGATTGAGAAAAGTGGAACTTGGGAATTAGTCCCAAGACCTAAAATACGAATGTAATTGAGACTTAGTGGATTTTTAAGAACAAACTAAATTAGAACGTAAAATATACAAAACAAATCTATATTAGAATGCAAAGGTTATGCCCAAGTTGAATGAATTGATTTTGATGAAACCTTTGCTCCAGTTGTTAAAATGGAAGCTATCAAAATGTTCTTGGAAAATTCGTGCTTCAAAATTTTCAAAGTATATGAGATGGATGTTAAGTTTGTATTTCTGAAAGGAGAATTAAATGAATAAGTATACACTAAATGAACTAAAGGATTCAAGTTGCCCATAAAATAATATCATGTTTGGAAACTAAAGAAATCCCTCTATGGACTCAAGCAAGCACCAAGAGCTTGGTATACATGTCAGGATAGGTACCTAATTCAACAAGGATTCAATAAGGGTAATGATAATAGAAACATGTATTTTAAGACTAAAGAAGATGGGTTGATAATCACAGTAGTATATGTTCATGATCTCATCTTCGGCTGCGCCAATGATGAATTAAGTCACATGTTTGTTGATGATATGGAAAAGGAATTTGAAATGTCAATGATTGGAGAACTTTCATTCTTTCTTAGACTCCAAATCTCTCAAATGCCAAAAGGAATTTTTATATCTTAGTCCAAATACTTTAAGGAAATGCTCAAAAGATTTGGATTGGTAGAGTGTGCTCATGTCAATACATCCATGATTACCATCTACAAACTCAATAAAGATGATGAATCTCTTTTAGTAGATCCCATGCAACACAGATCTATGATTGGAAGTTTATTATACTTAATAGCATCAAGACCTGATATTATGCAAGAAGTTGGGATGGTAGCTAGATTTTAGTTTTCTCCTAAGAAATCACATGTGGTCGTAGTCAAGATAATATTTAGATATCTCAAAGGCACAACTGAGTTTGGACTGTGGTATCCAAAAATGAAAAACTTTAATTTAAGAGTCTATTCAGATGTTGATTGGGTTGGAAGTCTAGATGACAGAAAAAATACTAGTGGGAATGTATTCTTTCTTGGTGAATGTTTGGTTGCATGGTCAAGTAAGAAATAGGCACCAATATCCTTGTCCAATATCCTTGGTGAATGTTTGGTTGCATGGTCAAGTAAGAAATAGGCACCAATATCCTTGTCCACAATTGAAGCATACTACATAGCTGCTACAAAATGTTGTATAGAAGTACTCTAAAAGAAACAAACCTTGAAGGATATCAAGGTTGAGTACGATCAACCAATTCTTATCTACTACATCAACCAGTGCAATCAGTGTGTCAAAAATTCTAGTGATGCACTCAAAAACCATGCATATATCCATCAAGTATCAGTTTTAAGAGAACATATAGATGAGAAAGATGTGAATATTGTTTATGTCAATACCAAGGAACAAATAGAATATATTTTTACCAAACCACTACCAATGGAGGTATTCAAATACTAATTGATACAACAATTGGGAATAACCCTCCCTACAAAGATAAGGTTGGAAAACTTGCAACAAAATGGCAGGGCGAGTATCCTTTGCCATTAATGTCAAAGTGGAATATTGAAAGTAAAACAAGGGTTATAGGTTTAGGGAGAGAAGAAAAGAGGTGCGAGTAAGGGGGATCACAACTTTAATAAGGAGATCATACTTAGGAGGAGATGAATTTTATTGACTTTTGGCATCAATGCCAAAGGGGAAGATTGTTGGAGTGACTTGTATGTTGAGTGATTTACCTTATCAAACTAGATGTAATTAGAATCCAGTTTGAAGAAGTATATAGAAGAGAATCTAGTTTAAATATGCACACAAGTCCCACCAAGTTATTGGAACTAGCTCGTGAAATGTCCTTGCTTGAATATTGTGCACAATTTTAGAATAAGGGCATGTCACATTATCAAAGGAGTGGGCGTTATGTTGGGGACTTGTAACCCAAGATAGAGCTCCATGAGTGGTCCATAACCAATTCATTGTCAAGTCAAGTTAGCTTAAGGAATATTGTGAATTAAGTAAAAGCATTTTGGTCGGACCTCTTATTAAAATGAAATGGGAGGTCATCTTGTGTATAAATAAGAATATGTTTTTCATTGTTAGGAAAGGATGATGGATTCAAGATAAGGAAAAGAAGGGGTGTCAGGAAGGTCAAGGGGGAGAAGTCATAGTTGGAGGAACGACGAAAATCAAAGCAGAGTTGAGGGAAAAGTCACCATTGCAAGAAAGACAGAGTTTGAAGCAAATCCTAGTGTACAAGTTGAGGATAATATGTTGAGTTAAGTGCACAATAGTGAAAAATTTGGGGAAGGTGCATAGACCCTAGTGCGCAATGTGCAAAGTGTGTAGTAGTGAACAAACCATGGAAGGTGCACAATCAATTGTATGCAATACATAATAGCTCAGAGTGAACAAAGATGAGTAAAATGAATAAAGTGGGTAGAACAAAGAAAACTAAAGAGAGTATGGAGTACACGGTCAGATTGAGGAAAGTGCGTAGTACATCCTAATCTGAAGGAAGTGTGTAGACCAAGAGTGAAGTTTAGAGTAAGTTGTAGAAAGTGTGAAAAGAGAGATGAAGCCTCCATCTTGTGCAACAGAGAAAGTGTATAAAGGGGGTTGAAGCCTCAATCCTATCATAGAAGAGAAAGGGAGTTGTAATCTCCATCCTATCTCAGCAAAGAAAGTGTATAAAAGGGTTTGTAGGCTCCTTCCAATCAAAGCTGGAAAAGTAGGGTGTTGGAGAATCCCTTTAGTTGGAGCCTCCCGCCAGTTACAACTGGTGATAATTGGAGATTGAAGTCTCCTCAAACTGATGTAATCCTTCATGTGTTTTTTATCAATACTATATATTGAGTTTTCCATTCATCCCCCTCAATATGTTGGTGTGTTCTAAATGCACAAGAACAACCTATTAACTACAACTCTACAATTTTTTTCAAAAAAAGTTAGCATTTACATACCAAACCCAGGGCCTAATGCTAACATATGGATTATGCTTTAAAAAATATCAAACCAATCTTAGGAGAACACCATTTTGTTGGAGTTATAGTAAATTTCCATAAATAAAAGTTATATATTCTTTAAGATAACTCGATTGTCTACATTTCATCTGTTTACATTGTGTTCTAAAAAGTTGTAGATATAACTTTTAGTGATCAAAATTTTGTTTTTTTAAGTTCCCATTGCAACTAATATGTCATAATTTGGTAGCACTACCTTGCATGAGCCCAAAGTATTATTGCATCTAAATTTAAAGAGAAAATGTGTTGTAATAAAAAAATAGAGGGTAAAAAAAATGAAGATATTATTAGGAGGTCATTAACACTCTTCTAAAAGATCAAAAGTATAAATAAGCAAACCAACATAGCTAAAATCAGAATGGACTATCATGAGTTGATACTGAAACATGGAATTTAATAATTCCTAAAACTTTGTAGGGTATTTTTCATCTTTGTGGCATTATGAGTGTTGATGATAAAAAATACTCTCTCTTAAAATACCCTACCTACACCTACATTGTATCTTAATTTCAAAAAAAATGTTACAATAAGGACCTGCCTAACCTTCTAACTTATCAAAATTATGGTAATTTGGAAACACTCATCTTAAAGCTTTTTTAACACATAAATAAACTTTTTAAGTAAACAAAGTAGTTCCTTACTTTTTTTCTTAATATATTGGAGAGGAATTAACAAAATCGCTATACACTTTTATATTTATATACTTTACATCTTGTTAAAATACATTTACATCGATAAGGTATCATGTTATTCAGAAGAAGCAGGTTGTGTTGGAATGGCCTTAGCTAGAATAGTCGTCATCCACCTTCTCTATGCCAATGATATTGTTCTTTTGGCAAGGAACAACTCTGACCTTGATAATCAATTAAATTCACAAGGATTTCTGCTCTAACATGGGTATGTCTCACAAACTAAAGTTATGATTATCAATTCAAAAAAAGACACTTATGCTAATTTTGTTTATGACAATGACAACTTGGAGGAAGTGTCCTCATACAAATATCTCTAAATTAATATCCATCACAAGCTCAATTGGATATATAACATTGAGAAAAGGAATAATGGAGGGAATAAAGCTTATTTTGGCCTAGAAAACAATTGTAAATCATCCAATCTGGTGATGTGGGATAAAAATAAGTTCATTTTTGAAACTCTCTTCACCCTCGTAATCTTGTAGGGTTGTGAAGTTTGGGGTTACAACATCTCTCAAGAATCTTGGAGAAAGATCGAGCAAATTCAAAAACGCTTTATCACATATAACCTCAAAATTAAGAGCAATACACCCTATCCTATTCTCCTTATATAAGTGGGACTTCCCCCCATCGAAACCATCGCTATGTCTAGATACCTGATGTACAAGAATAAGACAAATAACATGGAATACCATAGACTCCCTAAAATTGCTTTAAATTCTAGTCAAGGGCATCTTTGGCTCAAAAAAGGATGGTATAAGGACACAATGGCTTGGTTAAATCATTAGAAAATTGACGAAAATACCAATTTGCAAGATATCAACAACCTTAAAAACTCTATCACATTTAAGTTCAAAGCGAGAATGTGGGGCGAGAAAAATTTAGACGATGAAAGAAAGTTAAGATATTATAAGGAAGTCATTAATCCTAATATGGAAGATCAAAAATACCTCTCTGCATGAACTAGTTCAAAGAAGAAGACTAATATAGCCAAGATAAGAACGGACTCACATGATCTTCATAGTGAAACAAGGTGTTGAACAATTCCTAAAACACCATGAAAATGATTGGCCAACTTTGTAAGTCTATGACCATTGAGAACGAATCTCACTTTCTTTTAGTTTCCTAACCTTTGCTACAATTCTTTCTTTGCTTTTTAATCATATAAATCAAATTTTATAAAAATACAAATAATTCCTTTTTATTTTCTGAAGGTTTGATAAACTAAATGGCATATTGCCAATTTAACCTACATACTTTAAACTAAATGATGTTAATCTTCATCATCACCATAATAATTGATTGATTGTAATATAAATATGTTTATTTATCAATTAATTGATCGTAATATGAATATGTTTATTTATCAATTTCTCTTTCCTTAAAAAAAAAAAATTTAAAAAAAACTTGAAAATTCTATTCTTTTTATTAACTTTTTTTATAAAATTTCATTATTATATATTGTAATCGATCACAAGTCAAACTCCTTTGACTTTGGTATTAGTTGGTGTCTTTTGAAGCAGCTATAAATAATTAAAACCTGTTTTGCAAAGTATGACTTAAGGGTTTGTAAAATATTTTTTTTAATTTTGTTAAAAAACTATTTTTGTAAACAGCTGATTGGTGGATAGAAGATGATGTCAGCTTTGGGATTTGGTATTTGGATTTGAGTTGACATGTGGTAAGATGAGTCATAACAATAAAATTAAAAAAAATAAAAATTATATCCCGATTGGCTTGATGCCGGTGCAGCTGGAAAAGCTCCATGGGAATGCAGTAGCATGGCTCTGGACTCGTCTCAGAATAATCAAAAACAGTTTACTAAATCTTTGATGGGAAGCGGCCAGGGTATGATGACTGGCATTTTGGAAGATCCATTTTTGGCTTCCAGGATTCAACAGCAACTGTCAAACGAGAATTTATTAGGACCGTGTGAGAGAAGAAGATCCATGGCATTACAGCTGGGCACAGCAGGGGGATGCAAGCCTTTCGCAGTTGTTAGCAGGCACCGGTGGCCCTGGACTTTTGGCAGTAATTAGGTCCCCTTTGTCCGGCTCTGCTGTTGCTGCTGCTGCTGCGGATACGATTACTATTCAATCCCCTCAGCCTAGGTCAAGGTAGGGTCGATACAGCTCGGCTTCTAGGGAAGAGATTGAGGGATGACCAAGCAAGGCCGACTAATACGGTAATGAAAATTTCGCTTATAATCTTTTAAAATTCTGCATTCTGTAAATTTTCTATGTTGAAAAATGTAATATTTTAACTGGGTAGGGCCTCTTTACAAATTTTGGAGTAGCTGTTGGATCAAATAATGAACAGGCAGGGCAACAGAGCACTTATGAATTAGCGCTTGCTCAGCCGCAACCTCAATCTTTATCTCCACCAGGAGCTGTGGCAGCACCAGCACGCCCTCGAGCAAGGGCCAGGCGTGGTCAAGCGACAGATCCACATAGTATTGCCGAAAGAGTAAGCTTATTTTCACTTCCATATATGCTAAACATATTGATCATTGCTACAATTTCCCAGAGTATTTGTTATTTCTTGATTTAAACAAGGCGTTTTGTTTATGTGCAATATTAAAGCCAAACTGACCAGAGCCGTTTGAACGTGTTTCCAGCAACGCCGAGAAAGAATTGCAGAAAGAATGAAGGCATTGCAGGAGTTGCTTCCGATCTGTATTAAGGTGATTTTTTGGTTAAGTGGTTTATGATAACAGATAAGCTTTCATTTAACCTTATTAGACCAATGGGCCAGTTCATAACCTGATTTCTATACCAATTTTTATATCCTCATAATCTTTAAATCTTTATAACAGGAGTGGTAGTGGTCAAGATTATTTTTTCTGTATGTTTGTTGCTCTTGTTGCCCAGCTTTTCTTGTTGCCCAGGAGTGGTAGCGGTTGATTATCTTTTCTATATGTTTGTTAGCTCTTGTTGCCCAGGAGTGGCAGTGGTTGATTACTTTTTTCTGTATGTTTGTTGCTCTTGTTGCCCAGCTTTTCTCTTGAGTACTCCATGCTACCCCAAGAGCCCAGGAGTGGCAGTGGTTGATTACTTTTTTCTGTATGTTTGTTGCTCTTGTTGCCCAGCTTTTCTCTTGAGTACTCCATGCTACCCCTTTCACATATTTTTCTGAGAAATGCCCATTACTATATCAGTGAGTATCCATTACTATATCTGTAAGTATTCATGGTATCCTTTCACATACTTTAGTGGTTTAATTTCCTGCTAAGTGTCCATTCATATCTGACAAACCTAACACACCAAGTACCAATTTCACATACCTTCTTAAGAAATCTCTGGCCATATGATCAGATAACTATCCAAGTTCCAACACACCTTGGAATTGCTTCCAAGACATATTATTGTTTCTAAAACATAAACATGTCTCTCTATGGTATAGTTGCTTAGAAAATGATACTGTTGACCAAACCCTATTAAATGTGGCTTCCTAGTTCTTTCCCAGACCTGACCTCTTCATTCTACCCGAACGTAATATTTAGCCGGCAAATCTATATTGAAAGTTGCAGGATGTTCTTTGGTTAGAGATTAAATCTTCACATTGGTTATTTGAATTCTATTTTGGCTATTTTAAGTATTATAATTCATTAGATTAAATCTTCAAATTGGTTATTTGAATCCTATTTTTGCTGTTTTAAGTATAACAATTAGTATTTTCTAATCAATACAAGTACTCAAGTTAATTTTGCTGCATCAATGCAGCAGGTAGCGTATGAATACAGTTTTAGCGTACTAGTTCTTATCCTCAAATTGTAATCAAGTTTTGGGATAATATTG
>LPNX010507848.1:211029-246717 GCA_001517045.1 Pseudotsuga menziesii
GATCGACGATGCAGCCTAACGCCCTTGTGAGAAGTCCAAGCCCTTGTGCATCGAATCGAGTTATCAATTCAACACATCCGACCAGCGAGAGCAAAAGCAGGAGCAAGGAGGGAACAGCATGATACGCAGTCAAAGCCCACGAGGGGACACTGCCTGCAGTAGCGCACTTACTTGGACTAACAAACTTTATTATGATTAAAACGACGAGCATCGTATTGTGGAGCCACTCGTGAGTCGTGACCTGATCCTGTCCAAGTACTTGGTCCTCGAATACAATATTGCACGGTCACCGCCATTCTTTTTAATCTCGAAAGCTGTAAGCAAAGGGAAGCTCCCATAATATTTTTCTATTCATGTTGGCTGCAAGCATTTTCCTTTATCCAACATTTGAGCTTAATTTTGTTTTGTATGCTCAATCCATGGGCTGCTCTGCCAATTTTTGTTATATAAAGGGTTCCTGTATCTGGCATTTCCATAAAGAATATCAATTGCTTTTTACAGCTTTTTATTATTTATTTTCCAAAGTTAAATTATATGCTGTCTCAACCGCGTGGAGAGCTCTGACGAACATTATTTTATATATACCGAGTATTTCCTGCTTGATACTGAGAATTTCCTGCTTGACAGGTAGGGCTTCTTATATATACACTGAGTATGGCCCGCTTGACAGAGTAAGGCTTTTGACATCATATTATTTCATCGCATAAAATCACGACTTGTCGACGTTATTGCTGAGCTCATTTTTAACGTTACAGTAATTGTTATTAGCTTTTGGCAGCCCAAGCTGCAAATACTATTTCCAAAATTATCAATATTGTGAAAATAACGGATCTCCGCCTTGTGTACATACATATAATGTGTCAAATACAAGTGTCTCCGCCTTCCGTACATACATATAATGTGTTTCACACACACAAGTGTTTATGTAAATTTGTGTGTTTATGTAAATTTGTGCATATAATGGGTTTCATGAAAATGCTGTAATACTGATAATGATAACTGGTCAAATACTCTCTTAGTTTAATATTTATTAAATAAAAGTGTTCATTTAATAATTATTAAATAAAAGAATTTACTATGTTTCCTGGTTTTGTGTAGTAAAATTTAAAATTGTTTCTAACTTTTTAATTGTTTAATACAAATAAACAAAGCATTACTATATATATAGTAATGCTTTGTTTATTTCCTTTACGACTCATTACTATATATAGTAATATATAGTAATGCTTTATTCTTGTAAAATCCATTATTCAAAATATTTAACTAAAAATTATTTTTTTCCAATTTAAAATAATTAAATTTATTTTAAATTTAAATTATAAATTTATAATAAAATATAAATAAACTATTCTCACAACAATGAGATTAATTTATAGTCTTATAAGCTATTAGTTCTCATTTCCTATTTATGCTAGTCTATTAAAAAAACTTGCATATTTGTATAACATTATAAATTTATAATAAATATAAATAGACTATTCTCACAACAATGATATTAATTTATAGTCTTATAAGATATTATTTCTCATTTCCTATTTATGCTAGTCTATAAATAAACTTGCATATTTTCATAACATAAGTCAAGAATATTACTAGAAGTATGTAAGGAAGCTTGAATATGCTTGTTTTATGCTACATTGCAATAACCTATATCGTATTTAAATGGACATTTTTTAATTCATTTTTGTTTTAATTTCTTTCAAATTGTAATTATATTTGTTTTATCATATATTTTTATAGCAAAATTATCATATTGCTATATATTTTCAATCTCTTCTTAGGAGGCAGGTACTAAGCAACTTTGTTGCTTATTCCACTTGTTTAAATTATCTTTTACATTATTAAGTTTCCAACAATTTATTTGAAAATACAAACTAAAAATACCTAGTTTCATATTTAAATAAAAAAATTGCAAATTTTTTAAAGAAAAGGATCTAAAAGCTAAATAGAGTTATATTACAATTAGCAATTAATTGAAAAAGAAACAAAAGAATCACCATAATCTAAGTGGCTCAAGTAACGTGAGTGAAGCTTCTTAACTTGATATGCATGAGCCAAGTGGTGTGAACCGTGAGTAAGGCAAGTTAAGTGAGCATGCATGAGTCAAAGTAGTTGTTAATTGCACCCTAAGGCCCACTTAACGAGTCGACTTGGTCATAATGCAGAGTTGGAATTCTAATTTTTTTTTAACTATTGGAAAATACTTAACTGTTAAAAATACGTTTTGGAAAAAAGTTCATAGTAAATAGATTTTGTTCATCAAATTCCAACCTTAATCATGCATAAATAAATAAAAAATATTAATATTGAAAAATAAAAAATAAATATTCATGAATCAAATTAGTTAAATGCTACATAACATGAAAAAATAAAAATAAAAACATTAATTTTGGAAAATAAAAAAAATAAGTATTCACGAGTCCAACTAGTTAAATGCTCCATAGCATTTATAGGGCCGCCGCCACTTAATTCATAAACTAAGTCATCATGCATGAAAAGCACACTCATCTAAAAAAAGGAGTTAACTTTCCACCCGACCATTTGAATCAAACTAGTTAAATATTACACAACATGAAAAAAATAAAAATAAAAACATTAATTTTGGAAAATAAAAAATAAGTATTCATGAGTCAAACTAGTTAAATGCTCCATAACATCTATAGGGCCACCGCCACTTAATTCATAAACTAAGTCATCATGAAAAGCACACTAATCTAAAAAAAAGGAGTTAGCTTTCCACCCGACCATTTGCACCAATCGGATGACCTGGGTCGCATGAGCTTTCACATCAAGCATTGCTGGTCGTCTTATTGGTGCAAATGGTCGGGTGGAAAGCTAACTCCTTTTTTTAAGGAGTTAGCTTTCCACCCGACCATTTGCACCAATTGGACGACCTGGCTCGTGTGAGCTTTCACATCACGCATTGCTGGTCGTCCGATTGGTCTCGCCTGAGCTTTCACATCACGCATTGTTGGTCGTACACTTGGTGCAAATGGTCAAGTGGAAAGCTTACTCCTAAAAAAAATGAGTTAGCTTCTAACTCCTAAAAAAAGAAGTTAGCTTTCCACCCGATCATTTGCACCAATCGAACCACCTCGCTCTAGAAAGAGGGTGCCTTCAATTCCCTAAAATAGTGGAAGAGAGTGAATGAAATCTTAAATCAAGGAAGAAGGATCTAGCATGAACCCGAAAGAGTGTTTATACATCAACATATTTTAAACTCATTGATTGCAGCATCACGCAGAACAAACATTCCATATGTAGACCTTAAAATTTCAAAACAACCTTGAAAATTTCACAATCTTGTTAAATTGGATTATTTAAATAATTTAAATTTAACATAAGTTATTTATATAATTTTGGAGGTTCTAGCTAGATTCAAAGATCCTGAAAGCCATGTTTGGATTTGTTAGATTCATTATCTCTGTCAAATTTGTTGCTGAAAAAGATCATCTTACGTCATTCCTGGAAAACTGAAATACACAAGAACAATTTCCGATGCGTTGATGGCCATCACAAGTTTCAAGTTTCAACCCACAACGCGCTTCCTGGAAAACTGAAATAAACACAAACAACAATTTCCGATGCGCTGCTGGGCCATCTCGATTCTCAAGTTTCAACCCGCAACGCGCTTTATTTGAAGACAACGTCCATCAGTAAAGTCAGAGCCTCCGGGTTTGACCATTTCTACAAATATCATTCAAGCAAATCAACCGCACAGACAAAGCAAGCCATTATAGGCGAGATGGCGTATGCTCTCGAGACTCCAGTCACTCGTATTGGTTTGTGGGTGTGCTTCGTGGTCCTAATTGTTTATTTGATGAGACTAGGCGTCGACTGCTGCAGCATTTCTCCTCCCACGGTGGTATGCTCAGGAGGAGGACGGGGATGCGATATCTTCAACAACCAAGGCTTATGGGAAGACCGAGCCCCTTGCAGGGCGGCCGCCTCTGTTTTCCCCACCACGGAGGCAGAGCTCGTGGCCACCGTCGCCCAGGCAGTAAGGAGAAAGCAGAAGATTAACGTGGTCAGCGGCCTCGCTCACAGCCACACCAGACTCGTCTGCGTTGGGGAGCGAGGGCTCATCGTCAGCACCAGAGACTACGCATCAACCCCAATCGTTAACCCAACTGCGAAAACGATCACAGTCGAGGCGGGCGTCGTTATCCGAGATCTGCTGGACGTGGCCGCCAAGGCCGGTTTGGCATTCCCCACTTGCACCTCCTGGGACGGAGTGTCGGCAGCCGGGTCTGTGAGCACCGGCGCCCATGGCAGCGGTCTTGTAGGTAAGGGTTCGGCCATTAACGAATATATTGTTGCCATGCGGTTGGTCATCCCTGCGCCCGCCTCCGAGGGGTACGCCAAAGTCATTGAATTGACGGAGAAGGATGAAGATCTCAAGGCCGCCAGATTCGCTCTGGGAACTCTAGGGGCCATCTCCAAGATTACCTTCGCTCTGCAGCCCATGTTCAAGCGCTCCGTTTCCTTGAGCCTGGAGGATGACGCTGCATTAGAAGATCGTCTCGAGAGCTTCCTTAGAGGACACGAGTTTGCAGATGTATACTGGTATGTTGCCCATGGAAAGGCCATCATGGAAAAAGTTGATAGAGCTCCAGTAAGTATGCCTGGCGATGGGTTCAACAAGGCCTCCTACCAGCCCACCATAATGTCCAAAGTCGAGAAAAGCGCTGCAAACTGTGAGTAAACAGTATATATGTATATGTATATTGATTGATTGAATATAGATCTGGAGACTCGTTGTTCTGTTATGTTATCGGTTAAATAGTATAGATCTTCAGATTCTTATATTGACTGTTTGAGGATGCAGACGAGGCCATTGAAGCGGCGGAGGACGCAGACAAGCTCTGTAACCTGACGGGTACATCGATGAACAACAGAGTCAGCAGTGGCGGTGGATTTTTGAACGACGGGATTAGTTTTACGAGATATCCTGTTGTCGGATTCAACCATCGAATGGTCGCCTCGGGCGGATGCGAAGACTACCATCAGAAACACGACAACCAATCGATCTGCACGGCCACCCAGATTTTAGACAAGAACCAGTCCATCTGTTTTTGGGATCGGCGAGCACGCGGAAGATTGACGTTCGATCTGGAAATCAGAGTCCCCCTTTCGCAAGCTAGAGAGGCCATTCTGGACCTGAAGAAGATCAGAGCTTCGAATCCCCAGGCTCTCTGTGCGCTCGAAGGGTCTGGAATCATCATGCGGACGATTAAGAAATCGGAGGCAGCTTATTTGGGCTCTGCTGAAGATGTTGTGACATTTGAGATCATTTACTCTCGGTCTTGGCAGGCCTACGTTCCAACCTGGGAAATGGACGTTTATCAAGAGATAGAGCAGATGCTCATAGAAAAGCATGGGGGTACTCTGCACTGGGGAAAGTCTGGCGGTCACTTGTTCGACGGATTGGCAGCGAAGACTCTGAATTTGCCGCAGTTTTTGGCGGTGAAAAAGAGGCTCGATCCCGATGGCCTCTTCTCCAACGAATGGACGGATGGGCTTCTTGGTATTGGGGGCCAAAAGGTGGAGGTCTTGAAAGATGGGTGTGCGCTGGAGAAACTGTGCAAATGTACAGAGGATATACATTGCGCTCCAAAGGCGGGTTACTTGTGCAGACCGGGCAGAGTATGGAAGAACGCTCGTGTCTGCAGGAAAGGCAATTAATTAATTTATCCCACCGCCCCGAATATTTATATTTGTTGGACGTAACTATTCGTGAAGGTTTCTTCCAAAAAAACACAAGGTCGTGAGTCGTGTTATGGAAGTATAGCATTGTGATGATAAGCTTTAGTGCTACCCCACTCTCACTGTTTTTATTTGCAGTATACATGTGACAATGTGATATTTAAACAACAATTGTACCGAAGATAAGATAGGGTATGTATGTGAATGGGATTCAAATCATTCAACTTAGTAGTTGGAATGTCTACATCACCACACTTTTATCCATCTGATTGGATTCCTCATGGAGTAATTGGATATGTATTGTTATTTTCATCCAAAACATCATCACATTCACAAAGTAAAGTAATGCACACACCAAACAATACGTCACTTCAAAACACCAAAGCATAAGCCCACACAATATTATTGATCCGCACACAGTATAATATAGAATGTGAAATACTGATATTGAAAATGTGAAACTGACGCAAGTTCATTAATAAAATATCTGTTTATCGCGGGGATGTGGCCCCCATAAAAATTCATTGGAAAAAATAAAATGACTTGTGGCAAAAGAAGATTTGGTGGTATCTTGTTTTGTTTGGTCTCCACTTGAATTTCCAATGAATCCGAAAGGAAAAAACTTTACTCTTTCGAAAATAGAATCCAAGAGACAACTTTACTCTTTTTCAAAGTAGAATCAAAAGAAAAAACTTTATTTTGTTTTTCAAAGGATTTCTTTAGATATGTCAAATTGAAATTATATATATACATAAAACAACAAAATGAACAAGTGTAATGAGTATTAAAATGGTTTATTACATTTAAAAAAATTGAAATAATAATAGTTTACAAACTAATAATAACAACATAGAATATAGGTAATAACATTGAAAAAAGTTATTTTCTTTATTAATAAAAATCAATATTAAAAACATGTTATAATTGCAAATTTAATTAATTGAAAATTTTTAATAAAATTATTTTTAATATTTTTATTATTTATCTAAGTTTAATAATTAATTAGATATAATATGGATGAATTAGATATAACATAAATAGCTTGCTAAGCTTAGTGATTTCAATGTTATTAGAACAAGATCGGTTATGGAACTAGCAAAGCCCAAAATGTGAACCAAACCAAAATCTAAAAAAACTGGTAAACAAAGAAATACATAAAATATTCATATTTAAAAAAAAACATATATATTCATGTGCATACATATGAATTCAAACAATTAATACACAAATATGCAAACTTTCTAATATATACTTGCAAATAACCAAAATATCATGGAGTGCAATACATCATTGAAGTTCTAATCCAAAATATATCATGAACCAAAATACATCATTAAAGTTTAGAACCAAAATTTGAGTTCTATGGGGTCATAAGGCACTAACTGGTCAAAACCAACGGGTTCATCAAGCTCAAAATCCAATCCAAGTAGTTTGGGGTCATACCCACCAGTAACAATAACAGTGATTGATTTAATGTGTTAACTAAAGATTCATCTCCACAAATTACAATTTCTATTTTCCCTTAGAAACCTTGCCTTTTCACTTAAAATAACTTAGCAACCTTGCATTTTCACTTAGTAAATTATAGTTTCCATTTTCACTTAGAAACCTTCCCCAACACATGATAAAACATCTTTCAGATCATGGCATTTTGTTCCTATAGCAAGCATAAAATCATAGTATTACCACAACTACAGCGTAGGCGTGGTATTGTGCTTAGTTGTGGTATTCTGTGGAGGCTCTGGGTTTTGTAGAGGGTGATATCTCCATATGGAATAAATATACCAAGTGTCTTATTAAGAATCACATATGCCTTACAGATAAGGATGATAACATCATATTGTCAAAAAAAAAATGTAGTGGGTGGTTCATACTCTTTGAGACTGGGATACCTTGTCCTTCGCACAATGGAAGATCTCCCAATCCCTGCATAGTGGCATAACATGATGTGGAGCTTAAAATGCTCTCTCAAAACAGTTTTATTTATGTGGCTTACATCGGTAGAGCGGATACATGTTTGGGAGCATTTGATTAAATCCATGGGATGTGGACCTAGCATATGGTTATTATGCAAATCTCACAATGACAATGAAACCATTGTTCATTTTTCATAAAATATCTATATATTTCTAAGATGTGCAAGTATACTCAATCAATCATAGGTGTACCATTCATATGGGAAGGTGACAAACTTGATGATGCATTCAAGACCTAGATTCAAAATCCTACATTCCAGTCTTTTCGAGCTATGCCTCTTCTCATCATAAGGGGGACTTGGTTGGCACACAACAAAATGGTCTTTCAAGACACCTTCATCAGTTGCCTCATATCTATGCGAAAAAAATTGGTTATTTTAGCACACTTTCCTTTGTCTCAACCTGAGAGATCCATGATCCACGACGACATTTTATAAATTGATCATAGTTGTGATTGGTATTTTTTTTATGGTGTTGCACAAGGTAGCCCCGACTATGGGGATGCAGGTGGTATCATTCATTTATTTAATAGTCATTGCTATAAAACAGATGCAAATATAGGACTTGCATCTAACAACAAAGAAGAACTCCATGCAGTCCTACTGAGCCTCAAATTGGCTATTCACGTTAGCATATCCTCGCTTCAGGTTTTTGGGGATTCCAAACTTGTCATTGACTGGTTGCATCTACATAAAATGCCTACCAATATTCATCGAGCATTCCTATTTATGAGGCTATTTATCAGTTGCTTGATTCTTTTGACCACATTACTTTTCAACATATCTAGAGGCATAGGAATCATGTCGCTGACAAGCTCTTGAAAGTGGCACTACTCTTGATGTGGATACAATGAATATTTGGGAGCAGCAAGAGGATATCATCAAGGAGATTGATCCAGGAACTATCCCCTTTTGATTCCCTACCCATTTCATATGGGCCATACATGTTATTTTCATGGGTTGCATTATATTTTGCACACATGAACAATATATTTTTGTAATATCATGTATTTTGGATGATAGAAGCACAATCTGAAGCATAGTTCTAATGATATGTAAATGAAGTATGAACAATATCGTTCAAAATTAATAAAATTTTGGATTATGATTTTTTTTCTAAAAAAACAAAAAACCTTGCATTGCCATATTTCTAATCACAAGGAAAATAAATAAAAAATTCCAATGATGTAACTACTTTCTTAAACACTTAAATACCTTGTTAAACACATTTAATTATATAATTTGGATAATTTAATTTGTGTCTACACAGGTACTTCCTTTACATAATATTTTTAAGGAAAAGGATACATGTAAGAAGGAAAGAATGCAGAAAGAAATAAGAATTGATGGTGTTTTTTTATGGAGCTTGCAATGGGGAAATAGGAAAGTATGGATTGGGGAGCATTATCTACTTTTATGTAAACTTTAGTATCGAATTCAAATCCAGTGGTGGAAGAGGCACAAACAGCATAGCTGAGTGCTTGACCTTAAGAACCATACCTTTTTTAGCCAGGAATGAAAAAGTATAGGACCTACAATTTTTTGGAGACGCAGCCTTAATAGTAGATGTTATGAATGGAAAGAAGAATCTTTTGAACAACAATCTACAAGGTATAGGCTCACTCTTAAAGAAATTAGCAAGAGCTTTCAACACATTCTACATATGTCACATATTTAGAGTACAAAAGAAGATAGTGGACGAAATGACTTCAATTACCAAGTGGGATAGTCATATACACAAAGAACATGAAAGGGGTGACATAGGTAAAATCTGATATACTTGATTTCATTGCTAGATAGACTATGCAGATATGCTCAAAAGATTCAAAATTAAAACTTGTTTTTTCAAAATCTCAAAATCTTGATGACAAAATTCTACTATGTAAAAAAGAACATCTTCAAAAATCTTTTTGCATAGTGGCAAAATTATGAGCAAAATGAAGGAACAAAATGTAAGAATTTGGGTTGGGTGCATAAGGCATGTGTGTTTTGATTTTCAATATAACCAATAAAACACACTTTTTTTTCTTAGAAAAAAGATAATTTAATTTGTGTACAATACCAATTTCATGAAACAAAAAAGGATAAATTAGATATTCTAGTTATTAAAATTAATAAAATAAATAATATCAAACAATATTAGATAATACTTTTCTATGAATTTTAAAAATAAAATTTAGAATAATATTAAAATCATTATTAAAATATTGTGAAATTTAAATCATTATTATAAGTTAAGGTATTTAAAGATTAATAAGAAGAAATTCAAATAATATAAATTTCTTATAAATCATAATTCCAGATTATCAAATTATTTCTTTCAATATTATGAATTTTAAAAATATTAAAATTATTATAAAAAAGTTGTGATATTATGAATTTTAAAAATATTAAAATCATTATTAAAAAGTTCTGATATTTAAAGATTAATAAAAGGAAGTCGAAATAATATAAGTATTTTATAAATTATATTTTAGATGATCAAATGATGTATTTTAATATTATGAATTTTGAGAATAAAATATAAAAAATTTGAGATAAATGAATATATAAAAATAAAATAAAATAATTTGAAAATAATTAGTTTCATAAATCAATTATTTTTTATAATATTTATAACTTATAAAAACTATAATCATCATCTTGTTGGTTTCATTTCCACCCTATCATATTTTGGAAAAAATATTTTATTTATTTTATTTATCTAATTACGCCGAAGGCGTTAAACAATGGAGATGTGAGTCTTGCCACTGTAGCTTTGATTCCTCATTGGTCTGGTGAATAGAAACATGGCACGTGTTTGTGTGTTTCACATTGTTTCAGGGCTTGCGGTTTTGGTTTGGCGTGTTCCTAAAGTTTTTTGGTTGTCTCCTCGTGTACTAACGACCTCGGGTTCGATTGAGCAAAAAGGTAAGTCTAACGTCTAGCTCCTCATTGTTTTACTATGTCAATTTGGCTGCCAATTCCACCACTTTAGGCCAATAGATACATCACTTGCATATTGCCATCATGACATGGAGGCGGTTTATGATTTCCCAAATTTGATTTCTATGGAGGTGGTTGACATAAAAACCCTGGGACCTCTCTTTAGACACCGAGAATAGCTCTCCTTGCGTTCACTCGCTACACACTCACTACGAGAGATTGTACAATCTTTTCGGGGGTGTAGTGAAAAGGCAACATTCTTAGACATTGGGGTGGAAGGTTACCTAACCGGGACCAGAGCTACAATCTCCAAGATCTGTGGTATAACCCTTTGTTATCCCTATGGTTAAATATCCCCAAGTGACATAGATTCAGAAGTTGGTTTCATATCACCGCTTGTCAGCATATTTTCCATTTTTTTTATAGAATTGCTCATAGCAGTTGTATTCCTCCTAGGGTTTTGGTGGAATTGTTGACCTTGTATATTGTGTGATGACAGGCCCAACCTTAAAGCTTGCCTAACCCGAGGATAACTCTTGGTGTGCTATGTTATACACACACCCTTCAAGATTACAAAAATCCTTCAATTTTCATTAGAACCGAAAACTGGCTCTATTTCTACCTCGAGTTCCTTAGTCAACTTTGACTCTACCACTAAACTTATCAATATGCTACCAAATATACTCACCTTAAACTATAAGTGTTTAACACTCAAGCACCCATTAGCATGGATGCTCATTTGTACTCTATTTTCATATGCGCAAATACTTGACCTTGCTACATATCTTAATAGCTAGCCACGAGCTTATACCATATAACACCTTTCTCACCTCTAATGGTCATAAGACTTCGATCCATGACTAAGGCTATAGACTTTAATCTTGGGCAATGTTTTTAACTCTCTTTAACGTTGGTGCACACATGGTATGGGCTCATTGTATTCAGTCAAACCAACACAAAACCAACACTTAGTGTGCTCTGTCTCATTCACATGACCACTCGTAAAACATGGGCTTATTGCACTCATTCCACAATATGGGAAAGTGCTTAGCACTCCATAAAACACCCTTATTCTCAACATACAGCTCTTCTCCACGTTTCATGCGCAAAACTACTGTGACCGTGATATGCAATGACCACCATCCATCTCTGTACTCTTCATCGCGATGTGATCTCGACCCTCTACGCATTCAACCAATTAACTAGCCATTGTTTGACCACCTCTGAATTTCCTCGTCATCACTTTAATCGTTCTTCCATCGTTCGATAAAAAACTAAAGGTACAGGAACCCTACAATGACTATGTACTCATCCCTTCCTTCCATTCAACAAAAGGTCTCCAATTTTCTATCTCTGCCATTCCTCGACGTAGAGTCCTCAGGTACTCTTGTATTCACAAATATCGCACTACCATTCTATCATTTTTGACTTCAGATAGTCACCATTCCTTCAGTGCCCCTTCTTGTCTCTCTTAACACCGCTGGATCAGTATACCAATGCACAACAATCATCAGATTTCTGTCAATAAACTCTCGTTCTGTTCTGCACAGTAAAACAATACCTCGGCTACCATTTCACCCAACACAAAGGTTCTTTCTCATACATTCCAGGTTATTTTACACCCAGTCGACTCAGTATTTAACTAGTACACAGTCGTTCCACCCCTTATGCTTATGGACATGGATATGGGAATTGCATTAATCTAAGAGATTTGTGCCAGGCACGAACTCCAAACACTCAATTCTCCTGACAACTTTGAATATGAATTCCCTTAGCGATGTTTTCAAATGAATATATTGTGGGAATCTAAACTAAATTAAACTGTTTTCTAGAGTAGTTCCTTAGATAGACTTTCCTTAAGACATTCCATAGATGGAACATGTATCTGTTATGATTATGCTCATCTCATTTTCAAAAGCATAGACTTTAATTTGTGCAGACTTGGAAATGTACTAGTTAAAGCATGGATTCCCTACCAAAATACTGTTAACTACCTTCCTTTACATGAAGCTTCCAAGGAAGCCACAAAGCACCTATATGGTCTGTTCAAGAAAATTGTAAAAGTCAATATGTACAAATAGCTAACAAGGAATGATTTTGAAGTTCAGTTGTGTCTGTCCATTGAAGTTCAGTTGTGCCTATCCATGATTGTGGGGCCTCCTATGTTGTGTTGTACTCATTGATGTGATTTCATAGGAATCGAACTAATATTGATGTGATGTAGTGTTGTTTCCTGCAAGTTTGACCACAATGTGAATTAACTTATAAACATATAAACCAAGCTTCTCTACTAAAGATAGCCTCTGGTGTTCATTGTCAGAAAAATTGCACAGTTAGATTTTGGGTCTATATGTTTGTGCATGCACTCTATGCAATTGGACTTTTTACAGCCTATTTGAAATTAAAACCTTTTAACCATTAAACAATCTAATCTGTTGCCTTACTTATTGAAGAATTTTCTCTATTGGTGTTGGAGCTTTGAATTGTTGTTGCACCAATGAGGATTAGGTACTTTTGATTGGTCGAGCCCTGTAACTTAATATATTTTTGGTAGTCAAGCTACATTTTCCTCCTTGCTATTTGTTACCAAAGTAATAGAGGATGAGGTACTTTGCTATTGGTTGAGGCCTGTAACTTGATATTTTATAGCCAGTCCATCTACATCTTCATCTCTGCTATTTGTTACAAAAGTGATCCAAACACACAGCAAAATGATGAGAAAATGAGAAAATAGCATCCTCAAGACTGTGTATTTATAGTCGCCAAGTTGTAATGAACTTGGAGACTCAAGATAAATATGGATCTTCACCTCATTATGGACTAGCCTAGTATGGACATGGATATGGGAATTGCATTAATCTGAGAGATTTGTGCCATGCATGAACTCCAAACAGTCAAATCTCCTAACAAATTTGAATATGAATTCCCTTAGCAATGTTTTCAAATGAATATATTGTGAGAATCTAAACTAAATTAAACTGTTTTCTAGAGTAGTTCCTTAGATAGACTTTCGTTAAGACATTCTATAGATGGAACCTGTATCTGTTATGATTATGCTCATCTCATTTTCAAAAGCGTAGACTTTAATTTGTGCAGACTTGGAAATGTACTGGTTAAAGCATGGATTCCCTACCGAAATACTGTTAACTACCTTCCTTTACATGAAGCTTCCAAGGAAGCCACAAAGCACCTATATGGTTTGTTCAAGAAAACTGTAAAAGTCAATATGTACAAATAGCTAACAAGGAAAACAAAATCAACAGAATACAAGGGCAGGATGATGGATGTATTGTGCTTATGGCTAAAAAATATTGTTGATTACAAACATGATATCAGACCATTTATTTCATCAGCAAATTTGGTCATTTGATATAGGAAAGTTGAATCCTATCAATTGATAAGTTGTCTGATCTTCATGTAACTATTCGAGTGATGTGATTTTTGAAATTCGGGCAGTGGGTGACACTTGGTGATTGGTTAAATTTTTATTAGCTTTAGTTACAGGGAAAATTATACATAGCTCTTAGGAATTAGTTTATCATAAATACTAGTTATTGGTAAGCTGTGATAGTAATAATTATGTAGTTTGTAGATTGATATCTATCATAAATTTGTTTGAATATCATCATTGTCAAGCAATAACAACTTCTTAAAGGGTGCTAGCTCAATGGTAGAGCACCTGCCTAATTATAGGCAGGAGGTTGTTGGTTCGATTCCTCCGTGCCCTATCATAAATTTGTGACTACAAAAATGACTAAATTCACATATATACGACTATTAGTCGCTAATTTTCTGTATCTTAGTCGTATTTAGCTTAGTCATTAATATGTTAACATCTAGTAGTTTATTTAGTCATATATTTGGTCATTAATGGTTGCAATTAGTGACTAAATCAGCGACTAAATCAATGACTAACTCAGTGACTAAATCAATGACTAAATCCGTGACTAAATCATTAACTATCAATGACTAAAACAATGACTAAAGCATTGACTATCAATGACTAAAGCATTGACTATCAATGACTAAAGCATTGATTATTAATGACTAAATCATTGTCTATCAATGACTAAATCAATGACTAAATTAATGACTACTAAGTCAAGCTATTAATGACTAGTGAAATACGACTAGCTATAAGATAGTGGAAATTTGCTACTATTAGTCACCTACTCAAAAATAGTCGTTTATAGGCTGATTTTAGTCAATTTTTTAGTCATTAATTTCTCATTTTCTACTAGTGTTTACGGACTGCTAGTAGGTCTACTTTCCTTCAAAAAACACTATCTTTCTCTTTGTTTCTTTCCTTCACCACAATAAACTTACTCTCTTCCCGCTATGATACCGATTGATGACAGGACCAACCTTAAAGCCGGCCTAACCCGCGGATAACTCTTGGTGTGCTATGTTATACACACACCCTTCAAGATTACAAAAATCCTTCAATTTTAATTAGAACCCAAAATTGGTTCTATTTCTACCTTCAGTTCCTTAGTCAACTTTGACTCTACCACTAAACTTATCAATATATTACCAAATATACTCACCTTAAACTATAAGTGTTTAACACTCAAGCACCCATTAGCATTGATGCTCATTTGTACTCTATTTTCATATGTGCAAATACTTGACCTTGCTACATATCTTAATAGTTGGTCACAAGCTTATACCATATAGCACCTTTCTTACCTCAAATGGTCATAAGTCGTCGATCCATGACTAAGTTTACCGGCTTTAATCTTGAACAATGTTTTTAAGTCTCTTTAACGCTGATGCACACATGGTATGGGCTCGTTGTATATAGTCAAACCAACACAAAACCAACACTTAGTGTGCTCTGTCTCATTCACATGACCACTCGTAAAACCTGGGCTTATTGCACTCGTTCCACAATATGGGAAAGTGCTTAGCACTCCATAAAACACCCCTATTCTCAACATACAACTCTTCTCCATGTTTCATCCACAAAAATCCTATGAAAAAATCCTGTGACCTTGATATGCAATGACCATAGTCCATCTCTATACTCTTCATCACGATGTGTTCTCGGCCCTCTATGCATTCAACCAATTAACTGCCATTTTTTACCGCCTCTGAATTTCCTCGTCATCACTTTGATCGTTCTGCCATCGTTCGATCAACAACTAAAGGTACATGAACTCTACGATGACTATGTACTCATCCATGCCTTCCATTCAACACAAGGCCTCCAATTTTCTATCTCTTTCATTCCTCGACACAGAGTCCTCAGGTACTCTCGTATTCACAAATATTGCACTACCATTCTATCATTTCTGACTTCACATAGTCGCCATTCCCTCTTGCCCCTTCTTGTCTATCTTGACACCATTGAATCAATATACCAACTCATAAAAATCATCGGATTTCTATCAATAAACTCCCGTTCTCGTCTACACAGTAAAACAATACCTCTGCTACCATTTCTCCCAACACAGAGGTTCTTTCTCATACATTCCAAGTTATTTTACACCCAGTTGACTTAGTATTCAACTAGTACATAGTGTTCCACCCATTTTGCATTCAGATCCAACGCTCTCTATTCGTCCTCTAAACCATTTGATTATACCATCATGTTCACCGAGATACTGGAATAACTTCTTCCTCTGTCTTTTCTTACACTACGACAGGAAACTCATACAAACATTTATTTACCTTTCACATAGACAGACATTCTCCTATAGGTTATATCGATTTACATAAAGCCTTTAAAAATGCACATTGCATAACTTGGAACCCTAGAGGTTCTACCCAAGTTCAACTAACAACTAGAATCTCAGACAATAAGATTCTACCTAGTTACCTTCCACTCCAGAACCGGAATCCACTAGTGATTCTGCCCAGTCCGCCTCTATCAGAACTACATATACACAATTATCCAATCACTCTACTGACTACCATTCATAAAAAAAATTCAGTTTCCTCACATAGAGTTACAAAGAACAAAGCACACCACATAATGATGAATCTATCTCTTTTCATTAACATATTGAATTATACAGTCATCTCAGAGAATTCCCACACCTTCTCTGAGTTCTCCCTCCTACTCTACTGCCCGTAGGATTTTACCAAATTAGCCCCCTTTACATAACCAAGCTCAAAGCTCCTTTAACCAAATCCCATAATTCTGGTAGTTATTTCCTAATCTTATGCAACAATTTCTAAATTTAGAAATTCAAACCTATCACTACTAACAACTCCTCAACCTAATTGCTACAGTCATGCAACTCGAATCCTAAATTATCTCCATACTCCCTCGAGTCATTCCTTTGATTATGGAATTGGTTTACATGACTCACCATTACATTGACACTTGTATCAATTGGAATCTTCTAATACTTACACTTATTAACTAAGAGAAAATCACACATTTTACAAAGAATTTACAATCACCCCTCAATGGGCTAGTGTCATGATCTTAGGACCTGACCAGACTTTAAAGTTTCGGTTTGAGAGCAAATGCTCGTGCATAATTGTGATTCTTGTAAAGAATTATGACCCAGAGATTTGTTTAAGGTCATGGTCTCAAGGAAGTAAAGTGCTAGCAATTTGTAGGACTGTGCTCATGCATCACCATAGTTTAAGGGTTTTTTCTTGTCCTGTCTCCTCTTTTGGATTTTCTCTCTACATTTTCAATTTCCTTGTTGGAGATTAAAACTTTGAAATACTATAAACCCATCTCAAAACCCTACAAATCCTATTGTATATCATGGTCGGGGTTGGCAGGGCTACTCAGACACTTTCACGAACGTTTCCGGCAGACCATAAGGATATACACGAGATAACGATGGATGCCATTATTTTTTCCCATTTACGATGAATATATACAGTGGATATACACCTGGCCATCCACTCAAGCATGGTCCCAAGAGGTTAAAATTGTGACTATACGTGCTATATTTTGAAGCTTTGAAGGATTTATTAGGGGCATCAAAATATAGATCTGGATCTGCTCTGTATTTTTCTAATTTTATTTTTGTAAATAATTTGTTTGGGTTACGACATGGAGTTAGTTTTAAATTTTTGGTAAAACATCACGTAGATTGTCACTTCCAACCACATTTTTAGTTAGAGATGAAGAATGATATGAAAAATCTAGCTAAATACAGATAATGGCATGATTAAATTAAATGTGTGAAGTGGACTAAAACTCTAAAACCCACATGAATTCTGGAAATTAACCATGGTAAAATTGAATATTGAATGATTATTTAATTACAATGATGAGAAGACCTTTTATAGGTCAAATACATTGTTTCACTGAAAGGGTGTGATCCTATGTTTGAATTAATACTACATTAATATTAAAATAATTGCTCGTAATATTAGATACATAACATTGCCGCCGTCTTTTAGAGTTCTTTGTCCTCAAAGAAAGGGTAAGGACGGGTATTTTTGACGAAACTGTTCTGTCTCCCATGATGCGTCTTCATCTGGAAAATTCTTCCACTTAACGAGATATTCCTTGAGTGTTCGAGAATGGAGTTTTCTTTCTCAGTGCAATGATTGCCTCAGGTTCCCAAATGACCCTTCCTTCATCATCTAACATATGAAGTATTGTTTGTACTATTTGATGTTTACCCAACAATTTTTTTGAGACATGATACATGGAAGACATTGTGGATACGACTTTTATCAGGTAATTGTAATTTATATGCCACTTGACTAATCTTTTGGATAATCTGGTATGGTCCATAGAACTTTGGGGCCAACTTGTGTTTCCCTCCACTTTTAAGGGATACCTGTTTATAGGGTTGGAGTCTTATGAATGCCCAGTCTCCTACTTCAAATTCTCTTTTCATTCTACGTTGATCTGCTTGTTGCTTCATGTGATTCTGTGCCATGATTAAGTTATCCTTGAGTAATTCAATTGTTTTTTGGGATTTCTCTAGTTGGTTCCTTACTTCTGGAGCATTAGTGTCGTTCAGAACTAACTCCTTCCAATTTGGAGGTTCATACCCATATAATGCTTGGAAAGGGGTCATTTTTGCAGAGGTGTGGTATGTTGAATTGTACCACCATCCTGCTAAGTGTAACCATTGAGACCAATGGTTTTGTTTATATGTTACGAAACAATGTAGATATGCTTCTAAGCATTTATTTACGACTTCAGTCTAATCATCTGTTTGGGGGTGGTAAGCTGAGCTCATATTGAGTGATGTACCCATTTGTTTAAAGAATTCCCTCCAAAATTTTCCATTAAATTTTTCATCTCTGTCACTGACAATGACTTTTGGGAAGTCGTGCAATTTGTAGACATTTTTTCAAAATGCTTTTGCAATTTGTTTTGCCGTGTCTGTTTTTTGTATTGCCATGAAGTGAGAAAATTTGGTTAATCAATCGACCACTACAAGGATCTTGTCCTTTCCTTCTGACGGAGGTAACCCATCGATGAAATCCATTGATATCTTTTCCCATTTCTGGTTTGGAATGTGTAGGGGTTGGAGTAACCCCGGGGTTAAAAAAATTTCACTTTTGTTTCTCTGGCAATTGTCGCATTCTACCACATATTGTTGGATATCTTTCTGCATTCCCTTCCAGAAAAATGACCTTCTTGCATTATAATAAGATTTGAAGAACCCTACATGTCCGGTGGCTGGTGAATCATGGGATTCTTTTATTGCATTAACCTTGAATTTAGAGTTTGAGTTCAAATAAATCCTCCCCTTATACCAAAGAATATCGTTTTCCATTCAAACTTGGGGTCATGGTTGGAGTTGTTAATTATAGTGCTTGTTTCTGGGTCCTTGGCGTATTCACTTTGTATTTCATTCAACCATTCTGGAATTGCGATTGAGATGGAGTAAGAGGTAATATCCTCATCTTTTCTGGAGAGTGCATCTGTGACTACATTTTCCTTCCCTTTTTTGTGTATTATTTCCATGTCGAAAGCAACGATTTTTTCTATCCACTTTTGTTGTTCTGTGGACAATGTTTTCTGTTGAAGTAGGTATTGAAGACTATTATGGTATGTGCGGATCATGAATTTTCTCCCTAAGAGGTATTGTCGCCACTTTACCAATGCCATCATTTCCTTATCATATGTAGACTTCAATTGTTCTCGATTGTTTAATTTCCTGCTCTCAAAAGCTATCGGGTGTTCATCTTGCATTAGTACTGCTCCCAACCCATAACCTGAAGCGTCAAATTCTATCGTGAATGGTTTGGAGAAGTCTGGGGTAGCTAATACAGGTGTGGAGGACATAATTCCTTTTAAGGCTTCAAAACATTCTTTCGCTTCTTCATTCCAATGGAATGCATTCTTTTTTAGAAGGTTGGATAAGGGTGTGGTTCTGTACGCATAATTCCTAATGAATCTTTTGTAGTATCTCGTTAGCCCAAGGAATCCTCTTAACTTGGAGATGTTAGTAGGGTTGGGCCATTCTATGATGGATTTGATTTTTTCTAGATCAACCTTGACCCCTTCTTTAGATATTACGCATCCAAGATAGCTCACTTCTTCTTTACCGAACGTGCATTTGGACATCTTGGCATAGAATTGATTTTCTTTTAAAATAGAGAGCACATGTTCTAGGTGTGTGAGATGATCCTTCCATGTCTTACTGTGTATAAGGATGTCATCGAAAAACACTAATACAAACTTCCTTAGGAATGACTGGAATAGGTTATTCATGGTTGCTTGAAATGCCGTTGGGGCCTTAGTTAGCCCAAAAGGCATTACCTTAAATTTGTAATATCCCTCATGGGTTCAGAAAGCTGTCTTCGCCACATCTTCTAGCCTTACTCTGATTTGGTAATATCCTGACCTTAAGTCTAATTTTTAAAAGTACCTTGCGCCATGCAGTTCGTCCAACATTTCATCGATAAATGGAATGGGGAATTTGTATTTAATAGTTATTTTGTTTAGTCCTCTATAATCGATGCATAGCCTAAATGATCCATCCTTCTTTTGTACCAGTAATACTGGTGCAACATAAGGATTTAGACTTTCTGTAATCACTCCACATTTCAATAAATCACAGATTAATCTTTCAATCTTCGTCTTATGGTGGCGTGGATACCTATAGGGTTTAACATTGACAGGGCTAGATCCTGACCTGATTTCGATGACATGCTCGATCTTCCTTTCTGGTGGTAACTCCATGGGGAGGTCTTCGAATACTTTTTTTGTATTTTTGGATTAATCCTTGGATCTATGGATGATCTTGTTTAACTACTTCTAAAGTTAATAATTCCATCTCCTGGCATTGTACGACATATGCTGGTGCTCCTTTTCGAATTAGCTTCTCCATTTTGTGGGATGACACAATTTGTGTGTGAGGGGGTTGGAACCCATATAATTTGGATCTTTCTCCTTGCCATTTAAACTTTATAAAGTGTTCTTGGTGGTTTGCTGAGTAGGTACCTAGTGTTTGTAACCACTGAATTCCTAATACTACATCAACTCCTCCTAAGGGAACTGCATAAAATTCTGACTCAAGGTTATAGTCTTGTATTTGCATCTTAACTTTGTGGCATTTCCCTACTTTTTTGAGATTCTTTCCATATGCTACCATTACTTTCATGTTGGGTACTAGATATATGAAAAGGTTAAGCCTCTTTGCAACACTTACGTCGATGAAATTATGGGTACTTCCTGTGTCGAATAGGACTACACCATTGTTATTTTTTATATGCCCTTTTAATTTTAATGTTTGTGGTTGGTGTAGTCTTGTTATGGCTGCAATTGATATTTTGGGAGTTTCTTCATCTTCTGAATATGACAAGGGATTTTCGATGTCACAAGTTTCTTCTATGTCGGATTCATCTCTATCTGACTTGTCTTCTTCTTCTGCTTCACATTTATATAAGTTCTTGGTGGTCTCTTTTTTTTAACATCTGTGTGTTGGGTCCCACTTCTCTCCGCAATACTTACACTTTCCTTCTTCCATCCATTGGGATTCTAAGGTGGTTTTGTTGTCATTCCTTAGATGTGGTGGCTGGTATTTGGTGTCGGTTTGGTATTTGGAATAGACGTTCTATCTTTGTCATGGTTTTTGTTCCATGCCTTTTTTAATTTTTCTTCAATGATTTTTGCCTTGCATCTCGCCTTGTCCAAGGTTGATACATTTAGTAGCTCTAGTTCATCTTTTATATAGGGTTTTATTCCATACACATAAGTCTGGAGGCGTTGACTGTCTGTGAGTTCTGGCACACATATCGCTAGGGCTTCCCATTTGTCGGTGTATTCATCGACATCGCCTTTTTGTTGCAGTCTGGTAAGTTTTGCGAAGAAGTCTTTTTCTTTTAAGTCTTCAAACCTCTTAAAGAAATCTTTTTTGAATGTTCTCCACTTGCGCTTAGTTTCATGTGTTATAACCTTCCACCACATGTACCAGTTGTAAGCCCGCTCTTCTAGTTGCATAGAGGCATATTTTATCATTTCCTCGTCAGCTGTGATATTGTGTATGGAAAAAATTCTTCTTCCTTGTTGATCCACGCCACGCTCCATTTTGTGTCTCCATTGAATTTTAACAATTCTAACTTGGGTTTCATTTGATATCCATTCCTTTTTGGAGGAGAAAGTGACTGCTCATGATTTGGAGAGAGATCATGATCGAACTCTTCTTGTGGACTTCCTCTTTTGGGAGGAATTGTCTTATGATGCCTTGAATTTGAGGATGGTTGGTATTCCTTTGACATATTGCACACTAATGTAGTAATTGTGTTTTCCAAATGATGCTCGAGTTTTCTTAACCCGGATTCGAACAATACTGTGATGTTTCTTTTTACACCTTCCATCTCCCAAGATATTGCTTCGTTGACTTCTTTTTTTACAGTCTCTAATAATTCGATTTTGCTTTTGTGTAGTTCTCCTTCGATTTGGTTGAGTCTTGAGTGTAAACCCTCAATATTTTTAGGACCTTGGGCTTGGTTAAGCTCTAATTTTGCCATTCTTTCTTTAATTTCATTCATTTCTGCCATTTTTCTTGTGCAGGGAGGAATTTTGTTTTATTAAGAATGGTGAGATTTAAGGAATAATAATTAATTATTATATAATAAATTCTTTATTTTATTATTGTATATAATAAAACAAAAAATTGAACTATTATAAATATATTATAATAATTCAAATCAAAGTAAAACTCGGTTGAAGCTGGAAAGCAAAACCATGTGTTTGTTTTACTTTAAAAGCAAAACCATGTGCTTGTTTTACTTTATCTTTTCTTTTTTTAACTTATGTTTTTTTTTCTTTATTTTTCCTTCTCGTTCTTGCTCTAATACCACTTGAAGTGGACTAAAACTCTAAAACCCACATGAATTCCGGAAAATAACCACGGTAAAATTGAATATTGAATGATGATTTAATTACAATGATGAGAAGACCTTTTATAGGTCAAAATACACTATTTCACTGAAAGGGTGTGATCCTATGTTTGAATTAATACTACATTAATATTAAAATAATTGCTCGTAACATTAGATACATAACAATGTGGTCAAGGGTTTTTATGTAATGAAGTGAAGCTTCATTTGGTTTCTGGCGTAGTGAGGACAATGGCGTCAGTGCGAACAAGAGGAGTTGAGAATAGATCAGAGAATTTACAGGGAAAGAATAGGCTTGGGCCCTAGCCACCGAGAATGGAACCCTTGCCAATGATACAAATCACAACCCTAGGGTGTTGAAGACTTGGGATAAGAAGATCATATTTATAAGTAATCTGGCTGGTGAGACTGTTAGCACCTCCAATGATGTCGATATGTATAATGTAGATTCAAGGAGCAGCGGTGATGTTCCCAAGCCTCCTCCTCTGCCTCTGGTGTCGTCATCCCATTGAGTGGTGTATCTGGAAACATGCACTGTGAATGCTAATGGGGATATTAAGGAAATTGAGAAGGAAAAAGGAAATTGAGAAGGAAAGTGCTGCGCCATCTGTGGTGGAGAATGGGAGTGTTGGGAATGCTAGCCCGTTCATTCCATTCTCGCCTAGTTCAATTCATAGAGTGAAGAAAGGAGTTGATTCGGAGGTTGTGAAGGCTACGTAAAACGCTCGATAGGAGGTTCCTAAAGTGCAAAGTGAAACGGATTTTGATGTCATGTTGCAGTCGCATGATGCAAATGATGCTATGCTGACCAGAAGGTCACATATGGAATACGAGCTAAGGGAAACCCCCAGACTTGGTAATTAGTTCTCTATATATTTATTGTTGCACATTTTTGTTTATATGGAGGTTTAAACACTTGCTTATTCAAATATTAGACTCTACTGCGTCAATTTAAACATCTGAATGGACACGATAGATGATTTACCTAGAAATGATATCAACTCTTTAATAAAAAGTCTTATTTTAAATTGATACTTATTTTTAACAATTTTGTATTCATATGTGAAAGATTTGAATGCCATTCTTTTTATATAAATGGAGTTCATGCTAATATATTAAAAAAATATAAAATTAATAAATAAAAGGATTTGGACAAGTTATGCTTACTAAATAGATTTATTTTGCATGTTTATATGTTCAATAATAATTTCATATTTCAAGGAGGCTTACAAACTTCTACATATAGAAAAATTATTGAGAAATACTTGTTGTGATTTTTAGAATCTATAGAATAGGATTTGAAATGAAAGCAACTTGTATTATCCTATGCATAAGACAAGTGTGATACACAAGTACTTATCTAAACTACTTAAAAAAATGGTGATACACCATTTTAATTTTATTTGTTGATTTTTGGTTTGATAATTTATAAAATCTCTTTAATGATCTTAAAACAAATATAAATTATCTTGCAGATATTTAACAGTGGATTTATTGCTGGTTTGAATTGCTATATGTTTAGTTTCAATTCGAGAGTTTAATTGTGCAAGTTGTTTATAATTGTTGTTTACAATAGAGCTTTCTCCAACAATTAAAATTGGAATAGCTCATTAACATGGCAAACAGATACACACATCCCTCTACATTGATTCATGTGGAAAAATTCTCAATTTTTATTTTTCCTCTGTATCAGTAATCATAATAAATTGTTGGAGTTAAAGAGAAAGTTGGAATTAGGAGAATTGATGTACAACATGACAAGTATGGGTGGTGATATGATATAATTTACTATCCATTAATAGCTAATATAGGTAAAACTTGACAAGGTATAATAGAAGATGGAAAAGCCAAGCTATCTATAATTTACTAATAATTGCCTAGACTTAATCCTCATTGCAATATTATCAACTCAAACGATTTATGGGAAATTTTATTCTTCGAATTATTAATTTTAGTCGTTAATTGCTGACCCATTAATTTATAAAATCCCTTTTATGATCTTAAAACAAATATAAATTATCTTGCAAATATTTGATAGTATATTTCTTGATGGTTTGAATTGTTATATGTTTAGTTTCAATTTGAGAGTTTAATTGTGCAAGTTGTTCATAATTTTTGTTTCCAACTGAGTTTTTTCCAACAATTAAAACTGGAACAACTCATTAACACAACAAATAGATACACACATCCCTCTGCATGGATTCATGTGGGACAATTCTCGATTTTTATTTTTCCTTTATATCAACAATCATAATAAATTGTTGGAGTTAAAGAGAAAGTTGGTTCAGAGAATTGATGTACAACATGACAGGTATGGGTGGTGATATTACATAGGTTACTATCCCTTAATAGCTAATATAGGTAAAACTCGACAAGGTGTAATAAAATCCAGCAAATCCAAGCTATCAATAAAACCATGACTGCAATTTATGGAGGGAAGATAAGAGAAACTATCATGCACGCAATGCATTATATCCTATGCATGGATTAACTGAAAGTAGTTGGAATTTTATTGGGCACTAATAACAAACCTTAGGTAGCCCACGCCAAGAAGAAATAAACATTTAAGGGAAATTTAAATGTTGTGTAAATAAAATTGAAAAGTGTTGAAGGTGGGTATTGATGGAACATCTTTATGAAGGTGCATAAATGTAGGGGCCAGTTGTAAAAGAAAGAGGGGCTTCATAGTCAGTGGTTACCTACGATATCTCTTATGATCCTGCCACGTTCATTCCTCTTACACACTCGCAATGCTTTCAATTAAGACTCTAACCAATGCAAATACCATACATTTGTACTCCAACAACTTCTCATTTTGTTTCCACCACTTGGGAGATATGGAACATTATGAAGTAACTGTATAATCAATTTAATATGTAGAGAAACTTCCAAGGCTTTGAATATTGGCTTCCAACTTTAAGAGAGATTGTGCAGTATTTAACGACATCCAGTACAAAGTCTCTCCTAGAGTTAATATATACCTCCAACTTTCACCAACGTTTCTCTATATAAAATGAGAGTCTTTCAAAATTATCACATGCATTTGTAGCTTATATCGATTTAGATTTGCTCTCCCCAACCTGTAGTTGTTTTCCTTTAAATGCTACTTGATCCCTTGAAACGATAGATTTTTTCAAGGTTCAATAGTATAGGCTTCTAGGATCTAAGAAGATGTATGGAGACGTACCCAAGAAGAGAAAATGCAGTTGGAATTCAGACAATTCTAAACATGGTGATGAGAGTGGTCTGTGCTTTCATATTTGTTTAGCACTTAAAATAAACAATTTGTTTCCCAAAAAAACATTTATTTTGTTGGGATGGGAAATCAAATTATTTAATTCCAAGAATGGACTATGTTAAAGCATTTCGTACTGCATTTCATATTTTGATGTTTGATTGTAATTCTAATAGGATTTCTTTCTCTGTAGTTATCAAAGAAGTATAACAACAATTTCTTCAGGTTAATATGTTAATCTTATTAAAGACATTGATTGTTATATTCACATTTGAAATGTAATTTTTCATATTTGTTTGATCTAATCATTATGTGTTTCTTGTTACCTACAATATCTCTTATGATCTTGCCACGTTCATTCCTCTTACACACTCTCATTGCTTTCAATTAAGACTCTAACCAATGAAAATACCATACGTTTGTACTACAACAACTTCTAATTTTGTTTCCACCACTTGGGATATATGGAACATTATGAAGTAACTTTATAATCAATTTAATATGCAGAGAAACTTCCAAGGCTTTGAATATTGGCTTCCAACTTTAAGAGAGATTTTGCAGTATTTAATGACATTCAGTACAAATGTCTCTCCTAGAGTTAATATATACCTCAAACTTTCACCAATGTTTCTCTATATAATATGAGAGTGTTTCAGAATTCTCACATGCATTTGTAGCTTATATCGATTTAGATTTGCTCTCCCCAACCTGTAGTTGTTTTCCTTTAAACCCTACTCAATCCCTTGAAACGCTAGATTTTTTCAAGGTTCAGTAGTATAGGCTTCTAGGATCTAAGAAGATGTATGGAGATGTACCCAAGAAGAGAAAATGCAGTTGGAATACAGACAATTCTTAACATGATGATGAGATTGGTCTGTTCTTTCATATTTGTTTAGCACTTAAAATCAACAATTTGTTTCCCAAAAAAACATTTAGTTTATTGGGATGGGAAATCAAATTATTTAATTCCAAGAATGGACTATGTTAAAGCATTTCATACTGCATTTCGTATTTTGATGTTTGATTGCAATTCTAATAGGATTTCTTTCTTTGCAGTTATCAAAGAAGTATAACAACAATTTCCTCAGGTTAAGATGTTAATATTATTAAATACCATGATTGTTATATTCACATTTGAAATGTATTTTGTCAGATGTGTTTGATCTGATCATTATGTGTTTCTTGTGCAATTGCTCCAATCAACTATTTGCATCTATCTACATGTCAGATGCAACAATTTGTCAAGGAACATGATTCCTAAACAAATTTATGATATGGAAAAGGGAAAGGGTCAGTGCCATTTCAAAGGAGGAGGATACAATGTTCATGTACTTGAACTCCCTGTGGTGGCCTGAAATGTTTGCAACACCATCTTTTTCTGTTGAATCCTACACAGGATTATTATTGTTCATTTTGTAGTTTTATTGGTATCAAACATGTTTTTCCTTCTTATAGTTGTTACAACATCAATTATAACAACACATTGGAGTCTTATTTTTTATGAGATTAGTTTTTGTCATGCCATGCCAAATGGTGATGTGATGTTCATTGTAAATCCCAGTTGGCACTGCTCTCTTTTTGAAAAGCAAAGAGACATGCCTTATATGCTATGGCATGCCATGCCAAACTATGATGTGATGTTAATTGTAAATCCCTATTGACATTGCTCTCTTTTTGAAAAGCTAAGAGACATGTCTTGTATATGCTATGATATCTCATACTTGCTCTTTTGTAAAAGTGTTAAGTTCAATCAACTTGCTATATATTGTGATTTGGACTATTCTCTATCTTTTGAGAAATTGTAGTGTTAAATTTTGTTATGGTATTACAACAATATAGGGCATTTTATTTTAATCACTAGTTGTTTATCAATATACTATTGTTTGAATGAAACAATTATAAAGGTCTTTTTGTTTCATATTAATTATATAAAAATGTGATTATTAGCTATGAGCTTGGGGGCTATGTTTCCTCTTTCGTTTTGAAATAAGATGGTGTAGGTTTTAGATGTAGCTTAATTATGAAATGCCATAATGTTGCTTCCTTCCCATTTATTTAGAAATGGCATATTATTTATTTAGAAAAAATCTATAAATAATATTTCTAAATGTTTCACATGAAATAAACATTGATCAAAACCTTAAGCCCCAATAAAATAAAAAATATTCATAAAATATTTTATATCATAACTCGACATTAATCTAATAATCTTCTAAGTTCACAAATAAAATAATATGGCATTGTGAAAATTCATCCAACGAAACCTCGAGAGATTCGGGCTCAGGGCGATGAGCTAGGGTTCGAGGGAGAAAGGGAATGGAGACTGGTGGAAGAGCTGGTGAGTGAAGACAGGGAAGGCGTCTTGACACGGTTGGTAGGATGGTAATTTCACGGGCACAACAAAGGGAGGGGCTTGTACCCCCCCCCCCGTCCAATCACGAGATGATGGGGACACCCAGGAACTGGATAAATGGATGCGGTGGAGGGGAAGGCGAGATTGGGGCGATGAGCGATGGAGAGAGGGGATCTCGCGGGAAGACCAGGAAAGGGGGTTGTCTCGAAAGAGCCCAAACAATCCCGACCCTTTAGATCTGATCATACAAGGTAAGAGAGAAGGTAGAACTGTGGAAGGAGAAAGCTTTGATTGGAAAATTTATTGGGATATGGCCAAGAGAGAGGGATCTGGTTCGATGGATCAAAAGTAACTGGAACCCCAAATGGAATTATGATCCACATCTGGGATCTAAGGGATTCTTTACTATAATATTTTTCAACTAGGAGGATCGAGACAGGATTCAATAGAGGAAATTTGGGGTCTAAAATGGGCCTTATAAGAAAACGCGCCAACAATCAATTTTGTGAGGTAGAATTCAAGAACCAATAGAGTTTCAATAAAATGAGTCAACCATAATGGTTGAATTGACATATTTGTCATGAAAGAAAACTACTTTTTTGTTCATATTTTCGACATATCTCCCGGTGCTTTTACTCAAAGTCCGAGCGGGAGAGCTCGTTTGATGCAGAATTTAATTCCGCATCCAACGAGTACCCGCACTGCATACTTTTGAGAGACCCATCTACCCCAAAAACAAGAAATACCTAAAAAAAATGTGATGATGACATCATCATCACGTTTTTCATGTATTTCTTGTTTTCATGTAGACGGGTCTGTCAAAAGTATGCAGTGTGGGTACTCGTTGGATGCAAAATTGAATTCTGCATCAAATGAGCTATCCCACTCAGAATTTGAGTAAAAACATAGGGAGATATGTCGAAAATACGAACAAGAAAAGTAGTTTTTTCATTCTTCCTCCAAAATTAATAACTATTATTTTATTATTTTAACTATTATTTTATTATTTTCACTATTATTTTATTATTTTCATTAGGAGGCCCATTTTAGACCTCAAATTTCCTCTAATGCTTGAAGGAGGGCCTTACTTTTTTTTCTCGCTCGGGATTTACCTTAGACCATGGAAAGAGAGGTTTAACCTGCAGAAAGAGGATAACATGATATGAGGGTAGCCCCGGTATGGATCTGGTTGTTTTCCCTCCCATGCGAGTACTATGATATGGAAATCCTACAAGATATAGGAAATACGATAGGGGAATTCGTAAAGGTAGCGGAATAGACAAAACAACAAAGATATACGGCCTTCACCCGTATATATGCCTATATGGATCTATCTAAAGAATTGTTTGAACCTATTAGCTTGAACTAGGAAGACGAGGAATGGGTGCAACCAATAGATTCTGAGCAACTACCATTCAGATGGAGGCAGTGCCATGACTATGGCCACTTCAATCACAACTGCCCCAATATGAACCAACACCCCTCCTTGAATGATCACCCTCAAGGGGTGGAGAAGGATAAAGAAGGATTCGTCCAAGTTTGGAGTAGAAAGAAAAATAGATAGGGTTCACATCAGAAGGAAAACAAGGAGCACCAAGAGGGAGGGTTAAATGGTAACAACCCTTTCAAGATACTGGAAGCGAGGGGAGAAGAAGAAGAGGAGAGTGGGAGCATGACAGAAGTCCAGGAATGACCAAAGGAAGGAGAAAAAGTTGAAGTAGGAAAGAAGAAGGAACCAGAGGAACATATAGAGGCCATGGAGGAGAATGAAGTTGAGGATATGGAATTGGGGGAGCTGGATCTGGATGAAATTAAGAAAGACTGTGAGAAGAAGGGTAAGTGGTATGTTTCTATAAAGAAATTGGAACTAATCCAAGAAGCGATCATAAAGACAAAGGTTCGACAACAACTGGGGATAGCAATGGATCCTCAAAAGGGGAGAAAAAGGAAGAAACTAGAGGGTGATATGAAAAGAGGGAGAAAGACGAACAAATAAAGGATGGCCGAGATAGGGGTCAAACTCACAGAGTTCGATCAATACCCGACGATAGTAGCAGCCTTTTCTGAAGTCAATAAAGTGAGCCAATGAAGACAATATCCTAGAATATAAGGGGATGCAACCATCCCAAGAAAATCAAGACTATGGCAAGGAAGCTAAGAAAAGAAGAACCATACATTCTTTTTTTATAAAGAGACAAAGTGTAAATCGGAAACAATGGACAATTTAGGACAGAAGATCTGGAAAGGAAGTAAGGTAATGGCAGTGGATGCCATAGGGATGGCAGGATCTTTATAGATACTATGGAACCCTGACTCCATATGTTTGACGGATTGGAGGGAAAATCACTTTTCGATGATGGAAATTTTTCCATTCTTGAAACTGGGGTAAGGGGAACCCTTGTGAATTTGTATAGCCCGAGTACCTTTCCCCATAAACCGACTCTTATAAATTTCTTGAGCTAGATAAAATATCAAATAGGTGAAGGTGCATGGATAATGGGAGGGGACTTTAATATGATAACCTCTTTTGGAGAAAAGAAGGGGGGGGAAGGATCATGGACAGATTCCGGGAAGCTTTTAGAGACTTTGTGGAACAAAGTCAACTAGTAGATATAATGGAAGTCGATGCTATACGTGGAGCAACAGACAAGGAGGTACACACCACATGGAATATATAATAGATAGATTCATGGTCTCATAGGACATAGCCAGAGGGACAGAAGAAATAACTGCCAGTGTCCTACCGGCAACAGGATCAGACCACTAGACCATAAGCTTACAATGGGATTGGTCCAATGACCCAATCAGGAAACCATTCATATTTGAACACTTATGGCTCAAATGCAAATATTTCAAGGAGTTGGTACAACAATGGTGGAAGGAATTGGTACCCCCTTGGGGATAGGGATGTATCAATTCCAGCAGAAGTTGAAGGATCTAAAATCCAGGATACACACGTGGAATAAAGAATACTTTGGGAATATATTCCAGGACAAGAAAAGGTTGATTGTAGACCTTGAAGACATTAAAAAAAAGGTATGGAGGAAGGGTGGGGAGAAGAAATTAGACAACAGGAGAAAGATATCCTCACTCAGATCGAAGCCCAAGAAAGATAGGAGGGTATTTTTTAGAAACAAAAAACAAGAAATCAATGGATTCAAGAAGGGGAAAGGAACACCAAATTCTTCCAAAACACGCTAATCCAAAACCGCAAAGAGTCGAAGATTCACAAATTAAGGAAGACTGATGGGGGCCAGGTAAAAACCAGGGGGGAAATAGAGGAAGAAATGATCCAACACTTTGCGAGAATCATGATCGAAGATCAAGCATACATAAAATATGATATTGAAAGGGTCACCAGACTTATGCCTAGGGTTGTCACCCAAGAGCACAATGAGACCCTGATAAATCCCATTACCCTCCAGGTGGTAGAGGAGGCGATGAACCAGATGGCACTTGGGAAAATGCCAAGACCATATGGTTTCACAAGTAATTTCTTCCATCACTTCTAGGACCTGATAAAACAAGAGGTGTGGGAAATATTAGAGGAATCAAGGAGAACCTAGGGTGTTCTGAAGGATTTTAATGCTACCTTCTTGGCCTTTGTTCCTAAAGTGGAAGGAGTCGACTCCCCTAGAAATTTCAGACCCATAAACCTGTGCAATGTTATTTATAGAGTCATTTCAAAAGTTATATCCAATAGAATAAAGTTGATTCTCCCCGGCATGATCATCCTAGAACAATCGAGGTTCGTCAAAGGAAGGAAAATTCTGGATGGAATTATCTTGGTCCATGAAACCATTCACTCTTTAAAAGAAACCAAGAAACCAAGCATGCTAGTTAAATTGGATATAGTTAAATATTACGATAAGCTAATATGGAAATACATGAGAAGTATGTTAGGGGCTTGTGGTTTTGGAAGGGAATGGATTGAATGGATAATGAACCTCTCTACCACTCCTTTCTATTCGATTATGCTGAATGGATCTCCTACCCTAATTATAAATACTTCCTGAGGGATACGACAAGGGGATCCCCTGTCCCCCTTCCTCTTCTTCTTAATGGTAGAAGGGATTAGTAGGTTAATCCAAGAACAATCTTCTAGAGGAGAGATTAGGGGGTTAAATCTCCATAAGGGGATGGATAAGAAAACACATCAACAGTTTGTGGATGATACAATGTTAATGGGGCACCCTTCAATCCAAGAGGCTCGAGGATTTAAGAAAAGTTTGACACTTTTTGCTAAGGCCTCAGGGATCAATGTTAACCTTGACAAATCGCAGGTTTTCTTCTTCAACTCATCCAAGGTCGCTTAAAGGAATATAATACATATCCTTGGGTTCACCAAAGCCTCTATCCCATCTCAATACTTACGATTTATGCTTGCTGAAGGAACCATTATGAAGGTATCCTGGTAGGATCTGATTGACAGGATGAGGAGTAAGCTGACAAGATGGATGCTAACACCTCTAAACCTCCCAAGTCGCTTGATATTAGTCAAATCAGTCCTTCAAGCAATGCCAATATATATCTTCTTGGTGCTTTCAACACCTAAGGAAATTTGCGTCCTTCAGAGAGTTTTTCTCTAGAGAGGAAGGGAAGAGAAGGATAAATTTTCCCTGGTAGGATGGGATAAAGTATGTCAGCCCAAGGACCAAGGGGGCATGGGCATCAGGGACCCAGAGGTAGTGAGCGAAATTCAAGGAGAAAAGATCTAGTGGACATGGTACAAGCAAACCTCAGAAATTTGGGATAAATTATGTTATTTAAAGTATGTGTGAGATAGACTAACGTGTGAGTTGGTTGGATTCAATGAGGAAAATACGGGGTCTCACATATGGATGAAGGCTCAAAGTAACAAGAAGCTAGTACAATACCACAGTTTTTGGGAAATAAAATATGGTAAGCTTGCGAAATTTTGGGATGACTTGTGGAATCAATATCCAAAACTAGTGGAAGATCGCAGATGGCAGACTATAAGGGAAGGAGGCCTAAGAGTAGGAAAATATAAGGTGTGCCAATATTTGGAAAAAACACACATGGGTGATCATAGGAAGTGGTTGGAGTAGGAGTGGTGGAAGAGAATAACAAACAACGAGGATACTCAATCCTTCCGGGACTTTCTCAAGGAAAGATTTATCCACAAGCAAGAGGGAGCGGACAAGTTAAGATGGGGTTATCTTCCAAAGGGAACTTTTAGCATCAAGGAAGCTTACGACATCAAAACTAGAAACAAGGCAGAGAGAGAAGAAATTTGGAGAAATATCTGGGACATGAACCCATGGCCAAAGACGACCACCTTTAGCTGGCTGGTTCTTAGATGAAGGATTCTGATGGGAGAAAATATCAGGAAGCGGGGTATTCGTGGCCCCTCTTAATTCCCTATATGCCTCAATAACGAAGAAATCATGGATCATCTCCTGTACGGTTTCCCCTTCTCATCTTCATTATGGGATAGGGGAGTGATGATATTCCAGATTAGTGATTGAATTTGGGGTCAACCAGATCAAACCCTTAAGGAATAGAACATCAAGGCTTTCAAAAATCTGATCCTGGGTGTGTTATGGATGATGTTCCCGGGGATGTTGCTATGGAATCTATGGAAGGAACGAATGATCCGGATTTAGGCGTGAACGAAATGAAAGAACATATACAGAGTCATAATAATAGACAATTTGCAAAGATAACAGAGATACAGTAAAAACATATTCTATTAAATGGCGGAAATAGAACAGACTGTAATACAATTGCTAGAATGGTGGTAGCGATCTCTGAGAAGAGATGTGGCTGCTACGCTCATTCGTGCCAAGCTGAATACAAAATGAGGCCAAAGGGGCCTATTTATAATAAGAATGAATTGGGAACCCCAAAAGTCCCAAAACGTAACCCTAGAAGATGAACCGTCATAAAGTTTGCGGCCCCACGCTGGTAAGTTGAACAGTCAACTTCCCGGGGTCATAACTTTTGCATACGATCTCCGATTTGGGCGTTCGATAGCTCGTTAAAAAGGTCTATCTAAGCTTTACAACTTTTGATCAATAAAATGCATGTCGATGGCAACCATTTGGCCCCGAATCTCCAAAAAACGTCGTTTAAGGCCTCAAAACGGCCCCGAAAGTTTAGGACTCGAAAAACTGCCGAAAAATAACTAGGAAACTGCCACAATGGACAATTGTTTTGAGCCAGTGGAATAGGTGGGTGGCCACCGATCTCCATCTGGATCAATCCTCCCTCCTTAGGAAGCAATGGTCTCCATTGCGTCGAATCCCGTATCATATCTCGAACTGTGTGTTGAGTTGATCTCCTGGTGCGACATTTGTTGAAGTGAAGAGGTTGCTTTTCTTTGGCATCCCGAGAGGGCTGGAATTGTTGTTTGGATGATTTGTTTCTGGATGAGCACCTTGAATGCGTGGCCTTGCATCGTAGAGGTACACGGATAGATGAGGAAACAATCCCTCTGTCTTCTTCTTATGTCTGATGAGCAGAGACACCCTGTGCAGAGGGTGTGGAGGTCTCTGTGATCTTATGTTCTCCTTCAGACGCAATTGTGAAGAGGAATAATTTTCTGATGTGGGAGTTTATCTTCCTACCCTGCGAGACTGTAGCAGGTGCAACGGTCTCTGGGATCCGGCAGAGTTGTCCTCCCAAAGTGACAATGACACTGCGAGGCCGTGACTCATATACAGCATGACACTTCCACATATATGGTTGTCCTAAAAGAACATCACAGACTTCAAGTGGGGCCACATCACACAGTACCTCATCTTGGAAAGGCTTGATGCCATATGGTAGGAGGCATTGCTGAGTAATGCGGATACCGCGTCCTTGGCTTAGCCAACCAATGTTGTAAGGTTGCGGGTGTGGTGTTGTCAGAAGCTCCAATCTCTTGACGACTTCTGCTGAGATCAGGTTCTTTTGGCTGCCGTTGTCAACAACAAAATGTAGAGGCATCCCCTTCACCCACATCTGCGAGTGGAATAGGCGCTCCTCTGCCTCTGACTCTTCAGGCTCCTCGAGTTGAATCTGTGCGGTAGCAACATTGGCAGTGGGGTCTGCATCAATGATCTGCCTCCCATTGTCTGCGGCTGTGGCATTGGGTTCAGAATCGGAATCAGGATCTGATTCTGAAGATTTGATCTCGGCCACTAATGACTGATTTGAGCGACATTCATCAGTGTTGTGCCAAGGGCTTTTATGAAATTCGCACCA
>LPNX010507848.1:246848-262883 GCA_001517045.1 Pseudotsuga menziesii
TCGGCATTCGCTGCAGGATTTGGGCGAAACTGTCCATCATCTCGTTCCTCTGTCGCTCGAGGGCTTCCTCGAGCAACGACTTGATAGGATCTCCTGCTCCGTCGTCTCTCTTTTCTTCCGCCATGGGAGGTCGTTTGGGACGGTGAGAATGATCGAGCGAAAATAGTTCGAGACCAAACTCTCTGTACTCGGACCTCGTCGGGGACATGCGCCGAGAAACAATCAAAGAGCAGATTGCTCTGATACCACAGATCTGGATTTAGGCGTGAACGAAATGAAAGAACATAAACAGAGTCATAATAATAGACAATTTGCAAAGATAACAGAGATACAGTAAAAACATATTCTATTAAATGGCGGAAATAGAACAGACTGTAATACAATTGCTAGAATGGTGGTAGCGATCTCTGAGAAGAGATGTAGCTGCTACGCTCATTCGTGCCAAGCTGAATACAAAATGAGGCCAAAGGGGCCTATTTATAATAAGAATGAGTTGGGAACCCCAAAAGTCCCAAAACGTAACCCTAGAAGATGAACCGTCATAAAGTTTGCGGCCCCACGGTGGTAAGTTGAACAGTCAACTTCCCGGGGTCATAACTTTTGCATACGATCTCCGATTTGGGCGTTCGATAGCTCGTTAAAAAGGTCTATATAAGATTTACAACTTTTGATAAGCCAAATGCATGCCGATGGCATCCATTTGGCCCCGAATCTCCAAAAAACGTCGTTTAAGGCCTCAAAACGGCCCCGGAAGTTTAGGACTCGAAAAACTGCCGAAAAATAACTAGGAAACTGCCACAATGGACAATTGTTTTGAGCCAGTGGAATAGGTGGGTGGCCACCGATCTCCATCTGGATCAGCGAAACAAACATATATTTAGGGATAAATAACACAACGAAGATGAATTTTGGCAGAGGCTTGTCAATATCCTTCAAGAGACGATTAGAAGCAAGCAATGGGGAGAGAGGGACAAGGATATCACAGAGGTGGAGGCTCGTATAGATGTAGGATGTGGGATTGGTAGGAATTACCTTGAGGGGTTGAGAATACAAAACCAGGTTTTCTAGTTGTCCAGCCCGAACTTCTAGTCTCCTCCGCCACTAGGCTCGTTCAAGATTAACTTCAATGGAGCATCAAGGGGGAACTCATGAGCAACAGGGTATGGGGGAGTTTGTAGGGATGCAACAGGAGGTATCATGAAAATATACTATGGATCGATTGGGTATGATACTAACAACTCGAGTGACTTGGAAGGTCTTATCCAGGGCTTGAAGCTTGTGTCCAGGGAGGGCTAGTTCACAGTTATAGTGGAGGGAGATTCCAAAATCATTATCCATATGGTGAAGAAACTATCCATGGGTTAATCGACGAAAAAGGTCACCACCAGTTGACGTCTTCTGAGCAGGATGGAAACCTTGAGCTATCTCGTCGCTACCCATTTTGCTCTATCATTCAGCCACGTCAGGAGGGAAGCAAATAAGGTTGTTGACCTCATGGCCAATCTAGGGGTAGATGGAGGTCAAACCCTGAGGGTAGGAAGATTGGATGAATTTGAAAATGAAGTCTGGGTGAACCAATCCAGACAGCCAACGAACACATATCATGCAACGATAAGATAGGAGGTAGGAAGCAGACAAGTGACTCACAACCACGGCATGTGGCAACAAAGGGAAGTGATAGATGTGTCATGCCACCAATGATAATCATAGAAAAAATACAAGAAAATATCCACCTACATTCGATCACGATACGAGAAAGTACAGGGACCAACAAAGGAAAATATATAGATAGGATATGATCCGGCCTCCAATTCAGGTAATTAAGGTCCTCATCATGCAGGAAACCAGAAGCAGTACAGATCCCAGAGGTAGAAAGGATGGGATGGAAGGGGGGAGGTGCCTCCCAATTATAGCAATTATGGGTTTCTTTGCTTTATTACAAAGAGAAAGACGAGGCATTTCCATCCACACTTTGTGCAACCCTGTTAAGTTAACTGTTTCTGCTAAGGGTGAGCACGCCCAAACATTGATAAGAGATTGGTTTGTTTTCACCAGATCACCTGATCATGATAGACACCTCCTGCAATTTGAAAGGATTGCTCCAAAGAAGAAATTTAATGTTGGATCCGGTGTGGGTTCAGGGTCTAGGGGGCAAGGAGGGAAAGGAAATGTTGGGGGAGAGAGGGGAGGACTTGGGGTAAGAGTCACTAGGGCCCAAGCCCAAGCTAGAGATGCGACAATATTCTTATGGGAGCGCATACCACTGGTGGTCCATGATGAAATATAAGCCATTGAAAAGGATATGTGGGAGGAGGTGCAGACCATCCCCATGGAGGAAATATGATCAAAGGTAGAAGAATGGGTGATGGGACCCAGAACCACTACGGAGAGGGCGTCAGCCTATGACTGGATGATCATGGTTTACTGGGTAATGAAAAATATCATGGCTCATGTAGCCATGAGTGGAGAAGGAAAACGCCAGGGGGACCAAGAACCGGTCCAAGCATGGAAGGAGCATTATCAGGATAGATGTTTGATGCATCGAAAGATTGATTTGATGGAAACCAAGATGGGCCTATAGTTCTATGCCCCCAATTCGAAGAATGTTGATATAGGATGCAATAACAAGAGTGGGTACCAGAGCTGCAAGACAAAGAAGAATGCGAACTCGGAGCAGATAGAAGCCGAGAAGGGTAAAAGGACAAGCTTGGGAAGTTCAGGTGGTGAGGACTGTGGCCAAGTTTCGGTTTGAAGTCAAGATGATCAATAAAGTACTTTACTTTATTTTAGTTTCTTATTCTGCAACTTTGGATTAGCAATACTAGTATAGAACAATTATGAAGAAAATAGGTGATGTTTTTGAAGGCCCAACCAAAACAGATTGGAGATGTTTCTATGTTATAATTGCTAGAACTGCATAATAATTTTGGGACTCTGCAAGAGCGCTATGTAACCGATTTTTATAAGTAATACAATATTTTTATTTACAAAATAAATAAATAATAATATGGCATTGCTACTTTGTCATAAAACAATTAAAATAAGCAAACTCGCTGTATCAAATAGGAAAACCGCATAAAAAAAAGTTTCCTAAGAAATGGACATTAAAACAAATAATATGTTGTTGAAGCATGGAAATTTCTTCAAAATTCCAGGCATGGAAAACATAATAGCCATAAATGAAGAATTGTAATGCAAAGAGACAAAGTTATATGCTCTCACGAAGAATTTTAGTAACGGGGAATGCTTAAAAAAGCAAAGAGACAAAGCTATGATATTTGAAAACCAAAACTTGACTTAGATTAGTCAATGAAATAATAATAAAATGAAATAACCTACTGTTTAACATTCAATCCAAAGTGAAAAAACTACTTTTTAATACTAAATTCAAAGTGACATTAGTATTCAAAATCTTCATCAGAAAACTTCAATTAACAACACTGTACACATGTTCACCGCCACTTGCAATTCAATGAGCATGACTTCCCATATTTTCTCCATGTTAAACCATATTACCGCCACTTGTAATTCAGCAAGCAAGAGCTCCCATGCTTTCTCCACATTAAACCATATTAGATGAATGTTGGCAGTTTCTAAATCTCTCGTAGTCGTGTTTGGCTGAAGGAACCACGTGTTTTCCAAAATCTAATAAACTCAGGGGGGGTCATGATTGAAATTACATGTCTTCACTACACAGAAACCTCGCTTCAGTCCTATTGTTACCTCTTCAATCCTAAATAACAATGGGGAGGAAACCTTAACAATAGACTACCCAGATGAAGATGAAAAAAATGGATGTTTGCACAATCCTATGTAATCAATGGCATAGATGGATATTTCAAATCGAGGATGAAGGTCCAGGAAAACTGGTACAATGAATTGTTGAGTCCTATTCAAATTTTGTTGGTGTATACAACTATCACCACTTATTCTCAAATTAGAAATTTGTTGCATCTGGCACTGAAATTGAATGTCTCCGTTTTGAATGGGCGATTGTACTTATTTTTATTTTTTATTTTTGGTTGGTTTGTGTAGGTTTAACAAGTGAGCAATATCTTGGAGACGTTGTTGATCACCACATAATTTCAACTCCTTGTGATTTATAAGTTGAGAGCCCTTGGAATTACATAATGTCGATGGAGTTTGAAAGCAATTTATACTTGCTACGGTAAGTTTCACAATCATTTTCTTGTTGCATATGTTGAATTTCTACATTTTGTAGGTTTTAGCACATTTTTTTGTGTTGAATGGTTGTATTTCCATATTGTGGCCTTTGGACGTGTAGAATCGCCATTTCTACATTAATTTCATAAAGATTTGTGTTCTATTGAACGACATCCATCGAATTTTACAAGGACTTAGGAGTTTTACAAAGTTACATGCATTTTTGTCAGTTTAGTAGTGTTTCATATAATGAATCCTTGACAGATCCGAGAAGTAGCTAATATTGATAACCATGGAATAGTTTAATCAAAAAATTGTTTGGTTTGTTAGCGTACTGTGCAAAATTAGTCGATTTCCTTCTCTCATAAAATAGAGTTTTGGATTCAGGTATAAAGCCTCAGGATACATAAATAATTGAAATATCTGTGTTAGTATCCCAATCCAAGCGTCTGTCCCTGTCCTTTTCAAATACATTTAAGCAAACAATGTTTTAATTAAATTAATTCACGTTTGAAATAAAAATTTACTTAAAATTTAATAAAAAATGCCTTTAGTTAGACTACAAGGGCACATTTGCGGTAGTTGTAGCTAAACACTGTGTAATCCCCAAATAAAATAATCAGTTCAATTGTTTTGGCAAACCTTGTGGTAAGGTTGAGTGAGATAAAAAAAAATCCCTCGAAGCCACTGAACCTAGTGTCAGGTTCTCATTCCCACAAAGATTTTAGAGGAAGTTTTTTTTGAATCTTAACCAGATCACTTAACATATCATTTGAATCCTTTCACTGTTGTAACAACATGTGAGCAAATTAGAGATGTGTATCAGAATATATTTTCTTTCTAAAACTTTATGTTGTTCTACTTTAATGTTTCAAGTTAAAGAAATCCAACTATGAACTAGATACAAAGATGATACCTAGTGTTGTTAACTTTTATAAGATTTGTATAGGTTGTTGAAGGAAAGTTTGTGCATTGTTTTAGAATTGTGAAATATAGAGAAAAAATAATTACATTATTTATACAATGCTACAAATAAATTTAGGACTTTAATAACGACTTAAAATTTAGGCCAAAGCATTGGGTATTTTCGCATTACCTCGGATAATTAGTTTATTCTGCCATAGACATCAACGGGTAGGTATTTTTGCTACAAAACAAAAAGAGCTATATTTGTTGTTGTCTTCCCGAATACCCAATTCGTAGGAGAAATGTCAAAGGAATAAATGGTTCTCTTGTTTTTGGTGGTGACCTTGAAGGAGAGGCTATGCCCATTCTAATAAAGTCCACTTTTCCATTTCAGTCCCTAGTTATGGGACATTGCTTGCCAACTCGAGTTGGAAACTTTCACGGAAACAACCTCTAAGTCCTTTGCACCTCCTACGTTGTTAATGAGCACCAAATTAAAGTAGGAGTGCCCTTTGAATTTGAATCGAATTCCATCGTTCCTCTTGCATGTTAATATACATGCATATATGGCTACCAGCGTTTCAACTTGGATTTCCACTCCATTTACGGTCACTATATTTCGAGAAGAGAATCAAAGGATACTATTCAAATTACCTTTTGAAGAGGATGGGAACAACACCGAGTTCACTAGTGAACCGACGATATGCACCGATCGGATGACCGGCTGACCGGTCACGTCTGACGTTGCCGGTCGTCCAATCGATGCATATCGTCGGGCAAATAGGTCCCGACTTTTTGATTTATTTGGAAATATGTTGAAGAGCAAATACAACCATGTCGAATGTTGGAAGGGCATATTGCACTATCCTCCATTGCCATTAGGAAGAGCGTTGTAAGGTGAGTAGAAACTGGTAGCAGTAACGGTCACGGTGCCAGGTAACGTTACATTTCATTTCATAGCAGGCGCTACAAGTAAATCCATTGTTGAAAAGCGTTGTGCTCAGAGCAAAAATGTTTATTCCACACCCTTGGCTATACAGATCATCATATCCCCAGGAACCTCATGTGATCAAGTTTCCATCAATATTGGGCATCTAAATACTTAGATCGTCACTAGAGTTGAACTTACCCATTTTTCCAGAAGAAACACCGCCACCATATAATGTTGCATGTACATATTTCCAACCACTATATGTTGCAGTAGCTAGACACAACGAACTCAATGTCATGGCCAGATGTACAAGGGAAATTTTGCTATAGATCATTGTTAAATAAAAAAATTCCATTCAAGTTAGTGTTCTTACGAGGACAAATATTATAGCTAGCTAAACCACAAGAAATGAATCAAGAATAACCACGAAAAGATTTAGAGGACACCTGAATTCATATGTGTCGTTAGAGACTGCAATGCTTAGGATATCTCCCTATAAATAGAATGGTGAGATGTTGGGTACGGTGTTTCTGAATCTGCAGAGACTTATTAAGACCAGATAGCGGTGTCATTATACCTTTATTTTGTCGGCTCTAAAGTATATGCTCGGGAAAGCGCCAGAAACATTACATGACAAGACACCACCACCACGACGCACACTGCATTTAATTTCAACCTCTAGCTTGAATCATTATGGCCTACATTCACTTTCACGATAAGATTGTGTGGATAGAGTGAAAACGTCCTCAAAAGAGCATAATATTTTAGGAGAATAGATTTAATAACACATTTAATATTGCAAGCCGACTAACTTGTTATTATTATTACATTTAATGTTGATTATATAGTGGAAGTGTATTTATTAATGTCCATCCCATGACTGTCTTGTAAGCGGTCTAACCTTTCAATGGGCATGCTCGTCATTGTCTTCATTGAAATGATGAAGATCCAAGTGGCATTTTTTTTTAATTTTAATTTTTTTTTTACTTTAAATTATTTTTAATATCTGACAATTCTCTTCACACAGGGTATCTTGTCAAATTAACCTTACTATTCAATGATAAAAAAAAATCAAGCTTCAAAAAATTTAAGAACAATTTTAAAAAATTAATTTTTATGAACTTTATAAAACTTTCTAAAAATTTAGATATAAAGTGAACTTTTAATATAAATTCAACTAAATTAGATAACCCATCGATGGCTGCATATGCAGGGACTAAAAAATAACTCCGGACACAAAAGCAAAAGCGAGATGAACCATACCCATTCCAGGACTGCGTAGCCATAGCCAATGCTCTCCAGCTCACTGTAATTATAAGTGTGATTGCGTAGCTATAGCTAATGCTCTCCAGCTCGTTATAATTATAAGTGTGAGCGTTTTGAAGTTGCTGCATTCATGGGCCAGGCAATACAATGATGAATTGATGTCAGGTACACTGGCCAGTAAAAAAAAAGCTCACCTCCGCCCACACTGATCCATATAGATAGCATGTGGATGGAAGCCTTTTACATCACAGATGGAGCCATTGTCAGACTAAGCTCCACCGCCAACGTTGGGGACCAAAATTCCCAGACTAACACGAGCAAAAACTAAGCCAATCAAGTTTCAAATAAATGATTGTTTTTAATTATATTTAATATAAAAATTTTACAACAATTGATAACTTTAAAATATTTTTTATTATTATCCCATGTACTATTAAAATTAATAGAATCAACCTATCTATATATGTCACCACGGGGTGATTACAGGATATTCAGATATTCGACGATTCCAAAATAGTGGTGAACCGGGTAAACGACATAAATAACATCATAATTCTACACCTACAACATTTACTAGCTCAAGTCTAGAGCTTGAAGTCTCAGTTTGGAAGGATATCCTTTGCACACATCTATAGAGAATTGAACAAAGAAGTTGATACCCTTTCAAAACAGGCTTTGGCACATGAGCAAGGAATGCTGGAGATAGAGGAAGTTGTAGATGGGCTTTCAACCCTACATTACTAAACAATTTAAATTCATACTTATGTAAAATTTTGTAAACATAGTGACTTCTTATGGTTTTGGATGGAAAAACATAATGACCTCTTATGGTTTTGAATGGAAGCCATAAAGGTTGGTTTTTGTTTTGATGGGAGCCTGTAAGGCTGATTTTTGTAAGCATGTAAGGGTGAACTTTGATGTAAGCTCACCAATTCATGATTATTCATTGAATAAAAGGTTTTTTTCTTTGAAAAAAAATGCCATCACGGAATGACATAATAGTAAAAAGAAGAAAATAATTACCCTATAAGCTCACCAATATAAGCTCACCAATTCATGATTATTCATTGAATAAAAGGTTTTTTTCTTTCAAAAAAAATGCCATCACGGAATGACATCATAATAGTAAAAAGAAGAAAATAATTAGCCTATAATTAATTAATTATAAGTGTAAACATTAAATTAATAATGATTTTAAAAAAATTAATTTTACTTTTATATTGTACATCAAATCAAAATCAACAATTAGCAAACAAAAATAAATATAAAAGTAATAATAAAATTCATTTTAAAAAATTTTATAAATAATTTTTTATTTTATAAATATTTTATTTAATACATATTATATAGAAACATTATAAACAATATTTTTTTATTTACAAACACATCGCAACTAAGTCTAAATTTGAATTTTGCATAGTTGGTAAACTTTATTTATTCTTTATAATTAATTTTTACATATTTCGCAACTGAGGTAAATAGAGTAAATTTTAATTTTGCATAGTTGGTAAACTTTATTTATTCTTTGTAATTAATTTTTGCATATTTTATATTTATGATGTTTCGTGGTAAAATATGCACTTTTGTGTATATATTTTTTTCAATTTAAAAAAAACATTTAACTTGTTATTAAAAAGAATAATCTCAATCTTCCTTTTTCTAAAAAAAAACTAATTAAAAGTTTGTATAAGTAGATCTAGAAAAAAATTTAATTAAATTTTTTTATAAGTAAATATGATTAGACATGATGGATCATTCATATCGTAGAAAAAACAATTGATAAGTTATGGCCATCCATAGTAAAACTTTATAATTGCTTAATCCCACCATTGATTTATTTTATTTACATTTCTCCACGATCCTATTGAAAATAAATTAAAAAAAATAAAAAATCAAAATCATAGCATTTTCCATATGCCTCTTAACACATTTGGAATTCAAGGTTAGGCAATTGTGTAGTTATTATGTCATTGTTATCACTTTCTTTATTCAACTTCACTTAATTCACTAGGATACACTCTTATTTTCAAATGATCCCATCCCCCCTATGCGACGTACCTCATGTAACATGTTGACAAAAACAACACGACTAGTCTAGCTTAATGTTTAGAACAACAACATATTTTCCTTTTACATCATCATTTATCTAACTATAAATTAGCAATTGTAAGCACATATAGTTGATCTCATAATCGTGCAACAACATATTTTCCTTTTACATCATCATTTATCTAACTATAAATTGGCAATTGTAAGCACATATAGTTGATCTCATAATCGTGCAGTAGTCAATTTACACATCATTAACATGCCTCCATAGTATTTTCGCATTCAAATATAAAATTATGAGAGGAAGTACGGTGGTGACACTTGAGTTAAAACCAATTGCCATCACTTATAAAACTCTCTTCATGTAAAACTAAACTCTCTATAGGTGGAATTATGATTTTGAAGTGTCGAACATGATGACTAAAATGAATATGTTAAATTTTGATGTATAGTCATTATGTCTACATGACAAGTCTTTTACATATGTATTGATTTTTGTCATTTATGTTATTATTTGGTTTTCACGTCTTACGCGTGAAGTGTCATCGTAAGCATCATCATGGTGAAAGTGTGTCAAGCTTTCTTCACCATACTTGTTGTCATGATATGATATGAAATTAATGTCATTGAGTCTAGCTCACATTGCTCATTGTGTCCATCTTTTATTTGACAAAATCCATTGCTATTTGACCTTTTCGACACTCATTTGAAGTTTCATCATGTCAATACCCTGTCAATTAAATTTCATCATATTAATTCACCTATGGTGTCTCTTGGTGTTGTTTCCATACCCATGTCTAGAATGTTAAAAATATCCACCTAAATGCCTCTTTGATAAAAATCTAATACCCATGTCTAAAATGTTAAAAATATCCACCTAAATGCCTCTTTGATAAAAATCTACCATGTTTATCGTTTTGGTTTTTAAAGAAAAATAAAATTCCCTTTCTTCTTTCGTCCCTCGTCACATAATTTAAACCATTACCCACTTTTCATACCTAACGAGTCTCTTCTAATCCGCAAAATTAACCTTCCCTTTTTCCTTATTCCCATTGAATTATAGTTAAATACAATACTAAAAAAATAATATAGAAACCCCTTTTCCTTATTCCCATTGAATTATATGTTAAAAACAATACTAAAAAAATATAAAAGCCCCTTTTTCCTTATTCCCATTGAATTATAGTTAAAAACAATACTTAAAAAAATATAAAAGCCCCTTTTTCTTCATTTACCCCCTCGTTACAACCTAAATCTCATTAAAGTCCCTTTTTTTCATTTACCCCCTCGTTACAACCTAAATCTCATTAAAGTCCCTTTTTTTCATTTACCCCCTCGTTACAACCTAAACCTCATTAAAATTAAAGGAGCACCAATCGTTTAGTTAATGTCCCTCCCCTTATCCCATCTTTAAAAAAAAGAAAAAAAGAAAATTTAAAAATAGAAATCGTGAAGTGCAAGCATTATTAGCAAAATACAAAGGAATACCACTAGTCCACGTGGAAAAGAAAACATAAAAAATAAAACACAGTCACATAAGCATAATGTTGGGCCATTTCGTGCAGAATACATAGTGAAAAAACAAGATGTGGCTATAACATATCCCAAAATACTTGAATGGATTCTTCACGTGGTAGTATAATTTTTCTTTTTCTTTTTATGAGTATACATTTAATCAAATCAAATAAATTTAATTTAAATTTTTTTTGTTCGAGTGTCTTGTGATTTGTTGGGCGAACCTTTGGTCTGAGAAACCACGATCTAGGGGTATCTAAGCCATCAAAATCACCCAGGGATTGCACCCGTCCTGGACCGCACCAAATTTTTTACTTAATCATACCATGGACCGCACCAAATTTTTTACTTAACCATACCATTCTTTCAAGATTAAGAATCTACCAAACACAATCACTTTAATGCCGATTTACATAAACAAATTATAATAAGGTACAACTGTTACACGAGTTGCAAGACTATCTTTGGAATGAGATAACTATTTACACATTAAACCTATCTTTAAATTGTGGCCCCTACATAACAAGGCACCATTCTCTCTACTTGATCTAGGAGATCACACGTGAGTTTTCCTATGACACATGAGTTTTCCCAAGTAGATCAAACAATGATGATAGATATACTTTAGATGTTAAAAACACTTAACTAAAAAGTATGCACATAAACAACGGGTTTTACTCTACGGTGTCTTCCAAGAGTTATCCCAATGCCTCTCCAACACTTGAAGTCATGTAACTCAACATACATGTTAGTACTATATATCGGTTTATCAATCCAAGAACATAAGCTTCATAATAAATGTATAAACAAGATAAATTAAATCCTATAAACAAAGCTAACCATCACAGATACTTATTTAATTTGACTTTAGCTTGGGCAATTGAAAGTGTGTTTACGACCTTCTTCCCAACCATAGGCTTCATCTGACGTATGTTTTCCCATCTAAATCCACCCCTATGTTGGGCGACGAATCCACTAGGTTTGAGATTATAATCAGAAACTCTCACAGTTTCATGTTACGATAGTATTGTAATCAAAGGGATACTTTGCCTATGAGTATGAGACTTAGAGTTCTTAGTCGTCAAGACAGGTTTAGCTTTTATTACTCCATTCTAATAGACATATTTGCTTTTAAAACAAGCTAGATTTAATCATGAACCCAAAAATCCATTAGTAAACCCTACACATAACTAGACGTCCTCAATCAACATACATTGGGTCTATACAAGCGCATGCAATTGAAATCTATACAAACCCATGCATTTGAATCTATGGTGCATTTGAATCTATGGATCTATACATGTTTGGCACTATGCAAAACCATAAAATCATATCCCAATCTTCACAATTTAAGAGTTGTTCACATGTGCAAAACGCATGCAGGGTTCTATTAGAATATTAATGTGAACTTATAAATAAAATCATGATCGAGAGATGTAAGAATGGTTTGCCAAAGACAAAGGCCAACAAGTTTATGCAAACTTCATACATTGTACTTTAGTAGCGCTTTTAGCCAATCTAAAAGATAATCCATTTGCAAGGATTCTTTTTAGATCTATTAAAGAATTTAAAACCAATTATACTAACATCCCTTTTTATCCAATCACTTTTAGTCAATCTAAAAGATAATCCATTGTTTAGATAATCCATTTGCAAGGATTCTTTTTAGATCTATTAAAGAATTTAAAACGAATTATACTAACATCCCTTTTTACCGAATCTTTAACATCCTTTTTAGCGAATCTTTAACAAATTTAGACAAAAATATGCTAACAATTTTTTTTTACCTAATCCTTAATACATTTGTTTTTTTTACCTAATCTTTAATACATTTAGACAAAATATGCTAGTAGTCTTTTTACCCAATCTTTAACATATTTAAACAAAATATATTAATTTTTAATACATTTAGACAAAATATGCTAGTAGTCTTTTTACCCAATCTTTAACATATTTAAACAAAATATGTTAGCAACTACTTTACCCAATCTTTAACCCATTTAACACATTTAGACAAAACACGTTAGCAACTATTTTACCTAATCTTTAACACATTTAGACATAACACGTTAGCAACTATTTTACCCAATCTTTAACATATTTAAATAAAATATGTTTACATATCTAATATATCTAACTAATTACAAATATGAACATATATGTATAGCCATAGTTTTCACTTGTAGTTCTTGTAAAATATATATAACTAATTACAAATCTGAACATATATGTATTGCAAAATATATCTAACTAATTACAACTATGAACATATATGTATAGCCATCATTTTTACCTGCGGTTCTTGTAAAATATATCTAACTAATTACCAATGTGAACATATATGTATAGCCATCGTTTTCACTTGCCGTTCTGGTAAACATATCTAACTAATTACCAATTTGAACATATATGAAGAGCCATCGTTTTCACTTGCGGTTATGTAAAATATATCTAACTATTTACAAATCTCAACATATATGTGAGCCATAGTTTTTACTTTCCCATCTGTAAATATATCTAACTAATTACAGATCTGAACAAACTAATTACAGATCTGAACATATATGTAGAGTACCATGCAATGAAATCGTAGGCATCACAATGCAATGAAATCACAAATAGAATACATTCAGATCTAAAATCAAATCGCAGACTTCAACTAAATGAAAAGTTGTTAACTAAAAACGCAGACTCCAGATCCACGGATCTGGTTCACCCAGAGGGTAAACAAGTCATTACGGATCTGATTGCAGACTTCAACTGAAATGAAAAGTTATTAAACTAAATCGGAGACACCTTATGGATCTGGTTCACGCAGAGGGTAAACAAGTCATTACGGATCTGGTCGCAGACATTTGCATGAGATCGATACTACCATTTATAATTGCAGGAAAGAAATTTAGATGACAAAGAAAACACAGATAAACCACTTTCAAATAGTCGGGCAAGGGAATCACAATTCATAAAGAAATACACATTTAGATCTCAAAACGATGAAACGCAGGAAAACCACTTTCAAATCATCGGGAAAGGGAATCGCAATTCATAAAGAAATACACAGCATCAAACTATATACTCTCATTCCTATTTAACGCTGCAGATTATGAAGACATTATTTTTCCAGATCTATTGTATGCAAAATACTATGATCCAATTTAACGCTGTAGCTTTCCAGATCTATTTATCTGTTGGAATTTTAAACACAGGCCACAGGCAACCTTACCAGATCCGATCCAAACCTCACTGGCGAGATATCGAGAAGAGCAGCAAGATACACCGGAGCACCGACCCCAACACATTTCCCCCCTTTTTAAATTGCATCCAAGTATAACTCTCAGCCATATCTTTTTCCAAGAGGACACATGGCAGAGCCAAGAGTCCTCCACGTTCGTCTTTTCTCAAGGAGCATGTTCAACAAGTTTCAAAACAAACAAAGATCATGTCTCTCCTGCCCCCTAGGTGTCATACGTATGTATTGCAAAGGGCTCCACAAGAGCATCATGTCACTTACAAGAGTAGAACCTGGGTGGGGAGGGTAACATTCATTCCTCCCAACCACCCAAGCTACATCCATTTGACATATCCCTTAACCAATACTCCTGAGCACATCAAACCAGAACCTTAGCTCATCATTTTATGTTAAAAGTTTCGACTTTCCACAAAAGGCTTTAAGCCTTGCATATATTTTCTTAATATAAATTACAATATAGTATATTATATCATGTATAATCTAGAGTTGACTTTTCAACAAGGTTTAATTCAATCCATATTTGAATTTTAAGTAAGGTTGACTTTAATCCATAGTTGACATTTAAGCAACGTTGACTTAAATCGATGGTTAAATTCAATCCATATTTGACTTCAATTCATAGTTGACTTTTAAGCAAGGCTGACTTCAATCCATGGTTGTCTTCAATATAAGGTTAACTTCAATCAATGGTTGACTTCAATGAATTGTTGACTTTAATCTAAGGTTGAATTCAACATTGACTTCAATCCAATGCTGACTTCAACATTAACTTGAATCCAAGGTTAACTCCAATTCAAGGTTGACTTCAATCTAATGGTTAACTGCAACACATTAATAATATTAACATTAATGATGTCAATCCATGATTGACTTCAATCCATATGTGACTTTAATTAATGATTGACTTTAATCCAAGGTTGACTTAGAATCATAGTTGAATTCAATTCACAATCACAATTTTTATTCATCGACTTTGAAGCATGGTTGACTTCTATCCATTGTTGACTTTTAAGAAAGGTTGATTTCAATCCATAGTTGGCTTTTAAACAAGGTTTACTTTAATCCATGGCTGACTTCAATCCATAGTTAACTTTTAAGTAAGGTTGACTTCAATCCATACTTGACTTTTAGTGAAGTTGAATTTAATTCAAACCTTGATTTCAATCCAAGGTTGACATTAATCCATGGTTGACTTCAATCCATGGTTGACTTCAATCCAAAAGTTTTTTATTTATTTCCCAACAAATAAACTTGAGAGGTCACCCATTTGCATTGACTACATTTCCAGGTTGTACAAATAAAGGTTAAAGCTATGTTTATGGTAAATATTAAAGACTTCGGTACTCGCCAAATAGTGTTGCAAAGGAGATATGTCTAGAAATAGTTAAAGGCCATAATTGGAGCTTAGTCCCTGAGGTTCTACTGTTATAAACATAACCCTTAATAGTTTTTTGGTACCATGATATGATATTGTGCATGAGCACCGAAGATTTGGATGTCTTGTTTTCTAAATTTGGAGACAACAGTTTGGAAGGTTGTGCTTGATTCACAACCCAAAATATCAAAATGAAATGTACCTTGGGTATTATATTTTTTTGGTATGGAATGTTTTTATAATTTAAGGTCGGAGGAGGTTGTCTTTGGATTTGAACTCTAGCCCATAGATTTTACCATTTTCTAATGTGATGTGAACATTATGAAATATTACTTGTTTATGAGGTGGGCGTTATGATATGGAAGGTGTAAATTTTATACAAAATAAATATTACACTAGTGAAACGATCAAATTGAGGGATGTTTAGAGTTAGATTCAAGAGAGTAAGATTCATCATCCAATCTCCTAAATAATCCGTAGATTTAAGTTTTATTATAAGCATGGTAATCATAACAAATATATGAAAACTTCAATTATAAGTATTGAAATTTAAACTAAGCCATTAGTCTTTATATACTT
>LPNX010507848.1:262970-299839 GCA_001517045.1 Pseudotsuga menziesii
ACATGGTCCACGTGATTTGACCCTTCTTAAACTAGCATTTGCATCGAGAGGTGCAAAGGAACGTTGAGAGGGTAAAAATATTGAGTCTTTCCACAACTAAATGAAGCATCTACAGAAGCATGAGCATCTAGTGGCTTATTATTGTACGTATTCTAATTCATACCATTAGTTTTAATGGAAAATGTCCCTAAATATTTTATGTTTACTGTAATTTTTATTTGTCTTACGATTCCTATTTTCAATGAACATGTTGTCTTCTTTCCACACTTTCGCACCAGTATTTCCGCACCCGCACTTCGGAAATTAACTAAATAGCTTCTGAAACAAGTGCTCCGCACTCTCACACCTTTCAGATTTTCTATCTCCGGTTCGGACTGCGGAAGTTGGCTCCTCGACTTACGAAACAGGGTTGCCGCACTTTCACACAATCTGATTTTTGATTTCCAGTTCGAATTGCGTGGTTCCTACACTTTCACACCTTTTCAGTTTTCGATTTCTGGTTCGGATTGCGAAAGTCAGCTCCTTGACTTATGAAACAGGGGTCTCCGTGTTTTTGAGGGAAGAATATTTGAAGGATCAACCTCCTGCAATGGATCATCAGATAAGTCACCTCCATCATTATCACTGTCACCTTCAGCATCAATACTACTTTCCTCCACTTTTGCTTTCGCCTTTCCTTTGTCTTTCATAATTCCCTTTCCCTTTCCATCCTTGCCCTTCCCATTTGAACTACTAAATACTTTGACAGGATTATTTCCATTGGACGAAGGAGGAAGTTTCTTTATAGACTTACATTTCATATCTTCTTCAGAATCCTCATCAGACAATTCATCGTCATCATTAGATTCAGAATCAAAATCCCCTTCATCCTCAAATTCCTCGTCTTCATCAGTCTCATACCTATCCATCTTACTTACACATTTTGGCTTTACTTCCTCCTTATGCTTAGTCTTAGTCTTAGTTGCAGAAATTGGCACAAAAATCGCCTTTCCCTTGCTGCCAATTCTGCCAGAAGGTTTACTAATAGGTTTGTGTTGCTGGCTGCAACAGATCCCATTTTGAGTCATCAAAATGGGAGCCCCATTAAAATTTTAACAGGTTCTCAAGCCATATTTTTGTTATGGGGAACTATCAAGTTGTACGTATGATGTTTTCACTTAATAAAAGTTCCTCCTAAGTCTTGTTTTTTGGGATTTTTGGTTTTTGGAAGCACCTTTTCCTTTATAAGTATCATTTTGGGTGCTTCCGCCTTTCGACTTCTGCTTTTCGATGTCCGGAATGCGGGAATCCATTTTTTCAAGTCTTTGGGGAAATATTTTTTCGATTTCCTATTTCCTCCATGCGGAATCTGAGAATCGGGACTCACATGTTCACAATAAAAGCTTTTTCCTTTCTGACTCCTGCTTCCCAATGTCTGGAATGCGAAAATTGAAAAAGTCCTTTGTCGCGTTTTTGCTTTCTTGTCTTTCCTACTTCCATTTTCCGCTAAGGAGGATCCCAGAAGTATCATTTTTCATGCAATAAAAAAGATGAATTTTCGACTCCCGTGTTCTGCTGTCCGGAATGCAAAAATCAGAATTTTTTATTCATGATAAAATTGTCATCCTTGTCTCTGACTTTCGATTTTCGCACAGTCGTTTCCCGGAAACTGAAAAGTTTTTTTTTCACAGCTTATGTTTTCTTGTTTTCTCCACTTTTTGCTTTTCGCCTTTGCAGAACGTGGAACTTTAATATGTACACTCTCCAACTAAATTATTTTCCAACTTCCACTTTCCGATGTCTGAGACGCGGAAGCCAAAAATCTCAAAATCCAATATTTTGAAACCTTTTACTTCTGATTTTTGAGTTTCATGCCTTCATCTCAGCCGTTCATTTATGCTAGATCTACGGTCTAGATCTTTTTTCCTATTGATAATTTGTCTATTTAGTTTGTTCAAATTCATGAGGGTTTTTACCATTTTCACTCGCGTTGTTTACGGTGCCTGGGGATTTTTATGGTGTTTTTCTTGCTCAAGCTCATAGTTTCCCTGGTTTTGAAACTTTCTATCGGTAAATTGACTTCTCACAACAGTTTATTTTGTTACTTTTACACTGTATTAAGTTTTTGACCATGATTACCAAATTTCGGGCAGAAATGGCGCCTACTGTACCGAGAAACACAAGATCAAATACAACTCTGCAAGAAAAAAATTCCAAAGACCTAAACGCCGAAATATTCATGGACACTAGTGGACATGTTTCCGAAACCTTGATTTTTGATTGGTCGACGATATATGCTATCTTCGATAATGATGATTTTTCCACTGTGCCTCATGAACAACCATATTATATCAGAATTCAGAGCTCACAATTCCATCTCATTGCCTCTAGACCACCTTTCATGCCTTACACAGACCCGATGAAATGGGAATTGGACAATGCTAAACCTGAAGACCGCAATGACCACGTTGGTACTTTTCTGGGTGCCTTCAATCTTGATACTTTTTCTAAGGCTTACACCATTGGACCCTCCAAACATCTCCTGAGCCATAAATTCCTAGACGAAGCAATCTCCCGCTACAATTATGAAGATGTGGTAAAAGCATGGATGGAAAAACCTACTTAGTTTGTTCCTCGACCAGGTAATGCTTACCCTATTTCATGGTCCAGGGAACCATATTCATTTCTTGCAGCCATGTTCTGCCGGTTGTATGGGTCAACTAATTTCTCATTATTTAAAGCTGAATGTGTTCCAACAACGAATCACATTCTCCTTACGGGCCATTCTTTCAATTGGGATCATATTTTATTCGTAAATTTGCAAGAGGAAATTGTTAAGTATTAGAAGACCTCAACAAATAGGAAACCCCAGTTTTTCATGCCGGCTTATGTAATGGATGTTTTTTGTGCAACTACTTCATTTCCCGCTTTGGGTTGGAATTGGCAGAAGAATTTCCTGCCTGTTCATATTTATTGTTTTGACATGTGGGAGGATAAATTTGTTCCTCGAGTGTATGATATTTGTAACCTTTTCTTAGGGTCTATGTACCATAAGGTTTTCAAGGCTGACGCTCCAGTGTTTTAACAAAGTGCAAGGGATTTGATCACTTTGCATGGGGATTGGTATGTTGGAGAATATTTCTCCTACTTCAGTATTTGGGGCAGCAACACAATCCATTTACTGCCAAGGATTGTCCTAGACCGCATGGTTTTGTAGGAGTTTTCTTTTTAGATGGTCGTTGATGGTGCTTTCCCTAAATTGGCCAAGCACAAAAAGAAGTGTTGGCCTAAGTTTCCCTTGACTTTAGGTTCTTTGGTCCTGCAGAATTCTACTCATGCACCAGTGTTGGGTAATGAAATTTCAATTATGAACCTGATAAGCCCCTCAAAGAATGCATGATCCAAAAGCTTATTTGGCAAGTCTCTTTGCTCAAGAATGCGCTAAGTTTCATTACACACATGAGGAGCTACCAAATGACTCCATATATAGGGCGGCTATTGATTTTCGTGAGGCATTGGAGAATATCACTGATACAGAAGTAAGGGCACATGTTGCTAAGTATTAGAAAGATCTCAAGCAGACTACCCTTCACTTTAGGAAATTAAAGTTCGATGTAGAAGATAAAATTCACAGGGAAAACATGGAGAAAGAAGCAAGATAGAAGGAAGCAACAAATTCTTCTTCTATCTCAGCCTCCCAGTCTAAAGACAAGGGTAAATCCATCATGGAAACCCTTGTGATTTCTCACTCTTCACAATTGGAAAAAGATTTGCATAAAGGGGAATAATTCATGAGAAATATAGAGAAGCTCAGTTCCCAGCTTCACACGCAGGTAGAAGAGGTTGAACCTCAACCTAAGAGACACAAAACTCATTATGTTCCCCATCAAGCACAAGATCCTGAAGCACCAATGGCTCAAATAGAACACATACCTCAGCAAGTTCTCAAAGAGGAACAACCAGCACAGGTAGCTCCACTTGCTCTTCAAGAACAACTACCTATGCAGAGTCCTCCAGTACAACAGGTTGAACCTCCACCTCAACGTAAAATTCAAGTGCATGGCATTCATAGTGACCTGGAGGAAGAATCTAGTCGTGTTACATGCCCTGTAAATATTTTCTCTTCCATGACATCCTTCGTTCTTGATATACAATCATCATTAGGTCTTTTTTATGCTTTATTTCCTCAGTGTTCCTTTTCTTATCTGAATTTAAAGACCATTCTTGAGGAGACCTCTACAAACCCATCAGTGTTAGAAGAAGTTCCTAGTCATACTTCTGCTCTTGCTCTATCTGTGTCATTGATTCCCCATACATCCCATACTACCCCTACATCCTCTCATATTTCATTTTCCAAAGTAGAAGTCCCTTGTACCTCCACAATTATTTCTTTGCAAGTTGATATTCCTATTCCCACCTCTTCCTCTTATCTTATATCTATTTTCCCTAATTACCCCTTGGAAATTTCTCCCATTAGTGTATAAGTCTAGGTCTCTCAAACACAACTTGAGCCATCAACCACCCCCCAAGAGGAAATCCTATCAGACTCAGAAGAGATCAAAGATTTTGGAGAGGATGTTGTTGTTTCCTTCGGGAAATATTTTTGGAGCAAGAAAGAGAAGGCAATAATAAAAAAGGGAACAAAGAGGACAAGGGAAGGCACACTCAAACATCTTCCTTCCCTTAATCAAGTTGTTTGGAAAACTGATGCCCTCAATGTTAGACAAGGAGCATTGGATACAACAATTGCTATGGGAGCTTTCGCATGTGAAAATTATGACTCAGTGTCACATCTGCATAAGGATCTCCTGGATAACGAATAGGAATTCTAGGAATCTAAAGAGGATCTGTCAGCAGCAAAGGAACGTTACCAAAAGGAGACTCAGCTCTTCATACAAGAACACCAAGATAAACAAGAACATTTGCAGAAGAAGATTGATCATCTCAAGCATCAACTTGAGAAATCAGAGCTCCTTAATCAACAACAAGCTGATAAGAATGCTTCCCTCGAGCAACAACGCAAAGAATCACAGTTTTCTTAGGATTCCTCATCATTTTCCACATTAACAACTGAAGAATTCAAACAATTAGCTTGCAGGGTTAATGATCAATATTATTAGTGTATGATCAGTCTATATACAGGGTTAAATGAAATGCAGGAACTGTACAAATCATCTCAATCATAGTCACATGTCCTACAGGGACACCATACTCGAAGAACTGCATTTGTGAATGTGTTGTGTTGGAAAACACACATCAGGGATAAACCACAGGCCATGCCAATCATGGAGAATCTCTAGGCTAAGAAAACCAAAGTCACAATTGAAACTTGGGAAGGCATCTGTGATACAGTTGATTCCATTACCCATGAGGGACAAGCGACATGCAAGCGTAGGTGGACAACTTCTGATGTTTTGCTTGGTTTCTTGAAGCTTCGTATGTTAGGTCCGATCAACTAGGAAGTACCTCCCAAGATAAAATTAGAGGAAATTGAACAAACCTTTACTGCAGTTAAGGAGCAAATTCAGGGTGTGACCCAGATTACTTTGCAGGAGATTACGAGCTAGATTGAGATACCTAGTTCTGTGATGGTTAAAATATAGGTGTATATTTGGGAATGGAAGAAGGTCAAAAAGAGGGAAATCACATCCCATATCTTGAGGGCAGAAGTACACCTAGAACAAGCCAAATACCATGATATCAATTTCTTGATGGATCTAGATGACAAGTGGCGTTCCGCCCTTGGCCAAACTAAAAATGTTTGATTGTGTGATCCCACATCTTAGGAATTTTCCTTTTTTGTAAAACTTTGTATTATTATTTAAAGGGAAAGTTTTCCCCAGTGAAGGGGGGAATTATTTAGAGATTAAGCCTAGGAATAGATCAAAGGACAGACTACCAAGTTACATTACAGGGAAGTTTGTGATTTTGTACTATGTAATTTTTTACAAGTCAATAAAATTGCAATCATTTCATCCTATAGTTCATGGTTCATTCGTTAAATGTTTTGAATGAATTCCAGTCATGCTTCTATTATTTTATGGCTTGCTAATTATCAGTGGTATCTATTAATGTGTTGATTTATGTCTTGATTTCTCATTACATGGTTAACATGTGCTATGTATGTCAAACAAATGTTTTTGTTATGATTTATGTGACCTATAATAACGTTGATTGCAGTATTGTAAGATCATGTAAATACCAAAAAATGAATTCTAGTTCTCAGCTCAATTACTCCAAAACCAATAAATAAGTAGTTAGTAGTTTCCTTTTTTTTTGTAAAAAATTGGAATATTATTGAAATGGAAAGGTGTTTCCAAGTAGGGGGATACTTTTTGGAGACTAAGCTTAGGAGCTATACAAAAAAACGCTTCTGATTTTTTCACTTTGTAATTTTTGCAAAATAATTAAATTACAGTCATTTTGTGGTATGTTTCATGGTTGTCCATTAAATGTTTTTAATGGATTGTAGTCATTCTTCTATTTATATGGGTTGCCAATTATTGGTTGTTATTTGTAAATGTGTTGGTTGATGTATTGATTTATGTTTACGGAATTGACATATGGAAGGTGCATTAAGTGAATGTTTTTGTTTAATTCACATGCAAATCAAGATCAATAATGATTTTTATTTTTTATTTTTGTTATTGATTAATCATTAACGTGCAAACATGCAAATCAAGATCAATTTATGCACCCAAGTTTACACTAACTTAAACAAATAAAATTTTCAAAGCTTCATCAAGGCAATAGAGATATACAACAAGTCTAAGAGACAATATTAATTAACAATTCAATATTAGATAAAGCATTCCAATTGTTATTGTTGAGTTTTATTTTAAGTTCATTTAAGGAAATAAGAGTTGATCTATATTTTTATACATTGAGTAATTATTTCCTTGCTATCAATTATATATCATAACTGTCCTAACTAAAAACATTCACACTTAGTGTCTCAGTTTTCTGAGACAGTTTAGTCTAGAACCCAATACTTCAAAATTTCTTGGATCTTCCTTGAAAAAAAAACAGATCTCTTACATCAACAAGTCACCAAATAAAAACAATACATCTATAAAGAAAACAATGAGAATCCTCAACCACATTTTGGTTTTAAATATTTTGAAGCAAGTAAGCTTTCCTCTTGTTTCCTACGTTGGACATATGGATTGTCTTGCATTCATACTATCTGGAAAAAGAGAAAGCTGGAGAAATGCGAAGGCCTGAAAGAGATGTAACTCTTGATATTACAGTGAATGTAAGACCTTATCTATAAATGTTTCCAATATCTATTGTTACATTTTGTAGGGTCATACCTTGGGATTTATGAATTGTTAAACCCCATGCCATACAAAGTGGTAGTTTCCTACGTGATCCTCTTGTTATGGGAGATATTGGAACATAAGTAGGATTAGAAGCATCCCATAAGGGTCCTTTGTAATGAAGGAATTCAAAAACAACAAAGGATGGTAAGGTAGGAGGTTGTTCATTGTAGTTGTAGACAATGTCAATGGATTTTTTAAGTGAGTCGTTAACAAGGCTTGCTTGAACCCATAAATTAGCGGTTAACATGACTTGTTGACCAATAGCAAGAAGGACCTTTAATGGCAACTATTCGTCATCAATGGATTGGTGGGTATATTTGTTACTTTGTTCTGTAAAGCAATGTGCAATTGGCATATTAAGGTGTTTGAGCATGTGTTTGTTGTGCAGTGCAACACAGCTATTAGTGGGATACAAGTGGATAGATTGTTGAAATGAACAGTTTCCCACATGTGAAAGGAATGAGGTTGTTCTTGTCATTAGGAGTGCCCAGTATTCAACATTTGGTGTTGCATTTTGAAGGTTTAGTTAGAGTTGGCGAAAGGCAGTTTGAGAAGGGGTATTTCCTTGTTGTCGGAAAATCATTTTGAGTGTGATAAAAGTATCAAATGTACGCCAGGGAGCACTTCCAACAAATGATCCCGCATACATGGGGATGTCCTTTACATGAGGAAATTGTCTGAAGTCACCAAGAAGGATCATGGAACAACCACCAAATGGGATTGTACAACATGAGGGGAAATCCTGACGTAAGCGTGCATCAATTTGAGCTAACATTTTTGGGCCAATAAAACTCATTTCATCGATGAGAATATAGTGAATATGGCAGAGTTATTCTTGAAGTTTTGAAAGGGACTGGCCTTCAAGGGGGTGCATTTCAACAATGGGTATTCGAAGAGAATAATGTATTGTAAATGCATGTATGTTAAAAGCAACAACACCAGTTGGAGCAAGGAGAAGAAGTTGGGAGGAAGTTTGTTCAGATGTCCTTTGGAGTGCATATTTCAAGCAAAATAGGAGGTAAGATTTCCTAGTGCCTACAGTACCTTGAATCACCATTTTGAGTGGTTGAGCAGGTGTAGTGTTTCTAAAATGGGAAATCATAGATCAAAGGCTATGCGTTGTGTGGGAGATAAGGAATCAGGTAAATTGGAGAACAACATGGTGTCTTCATGTAGTTGGGAAAACAAGCGATTGAGGTCAATGAATGATTTCGTTGTCTCATGCAAATTGGTGGTTATATTGTTTTGTGTCCAATTGTGATTTTTTGTCAAAATCACGATGTCCGGGAATTTCAATCTCATCAATATGGATGTTGTTGCCCGATCGCATTTGAGAGAGAAGTTCCCATTCATCCATGCTATGGGGCAAGGGAAAGGTAATTGCATTGGAGTTTGAATAATTAGATAGAGGTGTAGAGGGTTGTTCTTGTGCGTATTCAACATGCCACACAACATATGTATCTTTAATGTGACGCCAATGAGAAATAATTTCAGATTTTGTTGTTCCAATATCTTGACGGACGGAATGAAAAGGTTTGTATAGAAGAAGTTCGCTCCAACAAAATGGTTCAAAAGATGAAGAATGGAAGTGAATTGTGGATATGTTAAAATTGTTGTGCCATTTAAAAGGAGAATGAATAGACACACTGAACAAAACAAACCACATAGGAAATGGATGAGTATAGCGCATATAATTATAGTATCATTGTCATTAATTAAATTTGGTGTTACAATAGTTTACATAGGAAGAATTCGAATGCATTAGGGAGAAATTTGAATATACCAACTGGATCTGACTGTACCTAACTGACTAGCTAACTCATAGTATCTCAATCAATATCGGATTCCAAATATTAACTCCCAGATGTCCAACCAACTCACACAATCAGTGATAACTAGTTAACTCAGTCTAAGTGAGGTGGTAGGTGGGAAAAGGCACCTACTCCACATGTAGCCATGCATTAGCCATGCATAACTAGCGCTAGCTAACTGATTGTGATCTAACTAAATGTAACTAGAAGATAACTAATATTAACTAGTTCCAACTCCAACTGACTGATGGAGGTTGGTGTCAGGACTCCTAGTGGCTCCCAAAATGTAGGGATTGGTCTAGGAGGCGCCCAAACTGATGCATGTACATGCAGTAAATGGTAGTTAACCTCTAGCAGTGTTCTCCACACTCTAGTAACTGGTATATGTGGTCCCATTATGCCAAGTGGACCCAATGGTACTCGTGGACCCAATTAATTGATTAAAACTCCTAAGTTAGGATAAATAATCTAATAGACAGTAAGGTCAAGGGAGGATAAATAATCCTAACACCCCCCCTGAATCCTAACTTGGACAACTGTGGGCCATAGAAACAAGGACATAGGTTACCCAAATGCAATCTAAAATAAATAATGCTGCTTAATACAATCGAGGAAACATGGGAACCCCCCCCCCTCAAGATAAGTAGAAATCAGGAAATACAAGTTTAAAAACTTGCAAAATATTTTGTTGCAATTTTCAGCAGTAATGCAGTATTCTGGTTCTTCTGTGTAGTAGCATCATGAATTTGTGCATGTGAAACTCTGAATCCAAACAAATGCTTATGTTTGGAGGAATCTTCCTCTTTGGAAGAAGAATAATCTACTCAATTTGTCACATGCCCCAATTTTGCAAAATAATATTATCTTATTTTGATTTTATTCCAAGACATTATGTTAAATTTAATGCTAAGTTATAACTGATGACTCAGTAGAGTCAAGGATGTGGAATGTAATTCTGAATATTTAAATTTTTGATAAATAAAAGTGGAGACAACAGCTTGGGAGAGCTGTTAAAAAGAGTGTTACTGGTCAAGTTGGTGGAGGAGACTAGGTGGAGAGCAAATAGACAAGTGGCAGCATCCTGAAACACTTCCTATGTTGAAAGTGGCAACCTCCCTACATTTGGGGTCATGATCCCCCAAGAAATTGGGATCAGAGCAAGTGGCTCAATTAATGACAACTAACCCAAAAAGACCTAGGCAATCTTAACAAAAAGTACCCATTGAAGAGAACTAAGGATGCTCATTCCAGGAGAAGAATAATTCAGGTGAATGCACTTCAAGGAATTCATTGGGAAGGGAAAATTATGAGGAAGGTGTTTGAGGGGTAAACTGCAGGAAAGTGATCTAGTACAACTTCCAGCTGAAAGATCTTGCTGCAGTGTGCAGAGTTGGTATTGAGTCTTGGACTAGTACTTTGTTGATTGCTCCACCTAGTTCCAACCAAGGAGACCAGAATAGGCTCGGGGGTCCTGAGAAGTCACTGTTTGAGCGCTCTTCAGGATTTGGTAGGGAGGAATGGCCTCCCAACGCTGTTGTCATCTAGCTTTAAAAACATGTTCCATTATCTTTTAATTTCAGTGTTAAAGTTTATATCTATGTGTGAACAAATAATGAATGATTATATGTTATGTTGTAAACTGTTAAGTTTGAATTTTCTTAGTTGTTTTAAATGCTGAATCTATTCTTAGATGAAAAATAAATCCTACCTGTGTTTTTCCCTATCTGGAGTAATCCAGATCATACTCTAGCACAGGTAGTGTGTTTAATTGAATGAAGTATGATAGGAATATGAAATGAATAGAGTACTTATGTTTTTCAGAGTATTGAAATGTTTTCTTTCAGTAGATAGTTGTTTTTTCCAGAAAGAATATTAATTTGTGTCATAGAGTTGTTGTCAGATCTAGAATGTGTATTTAGAATATCAGAAAAGAAAAAGAATCATATTATTTACTAACAGTAGTATGTTCAAGTATGTAATTCATTATTCTACACAGTACCTACTTCTGTAAACTATATATCTATACTGAAACAGAAGGAATAGAAATATCGGTTGAATGCTTAATATTTATGTTAAGTAAAGATGCAAATATAGTTCTGTTAGTTTATTTCTTTTCCTACTATTGATAGCTATTTTACCTGCAACTATCTAAACTCTAAGTAAGGATAGGTAACATGATTAAATTCTAAAGATAAACTAATTGAATTAAGGAATATCATAATTAAGAACTTAATAAGCCTTATAATATTATTAATAAAGAACTGTTCATACACTTGCAGACAAATTAGATGTAAGGACTATTAACAGGATAAAGGTTCTTATTCCTTTCACCAAGTGTACAAAAATAATCTTATTAAATCAACTCAATTATTATAGACTGCTCTCAGTCTTATTATTTATATATAAAAAATACAAACATAAACTTAAAAGAATATATTATTCACAGATAATAATATTATTAATCCAAATAATATTATTATAAACAACAAGCAGTATTGTTATAAATAATTAATTCTTTTCAAAAAATTGAAGAAAACATTGTGATAGTAATAGAATTAACAAAATAACAATACATAAATTATTACTTAATAAAAGTTAAATAGGATAAACCCTAGCTCATAATCTATCTGTATTTTTATATACTTAGTAACCTAGGTTAAACATAAGTTAGTTCTTTTAAACTATTAAAGAACCAACTAAAATTTTTATACACAGAAATGAAATACATTACTGATCAACATGTACAAAATGTATTTATAAAAGAAACTGTGCCTTTTCTTTTACTAACAACATGCATCTATAGAAATAAATGTCAGGGTTAAAACCCTTAAAATTATTACATTTACAAGTACCAAAACATTTAAACCAAATTTACATAAATTATGTAACCATTAATAACTAGGTTAATATAAGTTACTCACGGTCCTAAAAGGACAAATAAAAAGACTGTAATTACTATAATTAGAAAAATTATATCGAAACGAGGGTTTTTACAGGTTAAATCCTAATTCATAACCCTAAAAAAAATTAAGCAAGAATTAAGTTACAGCCGTAAGTATCAGTCTCAAAATTTTAAATTATAAACTCTTACAGAGTATACAAACAGAGTAAAACATTATTTACAGTCAAGAAGGGTAAAACCCCGAAATTACACAAAGAATATCAATAAACATCTGATAAACGAAACCAAGTCAAAAAGACCAAACTGTCTTTACAAAACTACTATTTTAAATAGGCCGTAAGTCGTCATCAAACTAAATACATAGCTCAGTTAAGCCAAGTCTCCCATCGACTAGCGAGGGTTCGAAACTAGGTAAACCCACAAACAATTTGTAAATCAAACTATATAACTCATGGCGAGTCAAAGGAGGGTTTTTCCAAACCCTGGGTGATTCCATTGACCACCCTGATGCAAGTGGGGTGAAAACCCAACACATGGACCACGGGGCTTACTCGAAAACGAACCACGAGCCACGACCTTCGTTGGTGACTGTCTATTTCTCATTGTACAAGCTTTACAGTGGTGAGCACCTGCAAGCAAGGTAATAGACCACTGTCAGTTAACAATACTAATACAAACCACAGTAACATCAAAGTATTTTGCAGCGAAGTAATTGAACTCAAAGTTATTATTTACCTATCAGTTGAAAACTCCGAATAGCCTCGTCGAAGCATGGTCACCTACAGGCTGTGTAAATGAAGACTCAAACAGCCTGCAAGTGTAACCCTCACGTAATAGCAAGCCATGAGGACTGTAAAGGAAACTAGAATGGACCGTAAGCCACGGGGATAATGGAAGGAGAATATCACTGACAGTAGGTCAAAGGAGCCAACTATCTCTACGAGTTGTAGAGTGAGAACCAAGCCATTGGGAATGGCATTCGAAACCACACACCGGAGGAACGACGACTACCATGAAAGCCAAGCAAAGCAACCCTAGAGCCAGCGCAAACTATGGGGAAGAATGGTAATGGTTAGGTTTACATTTGTGTTTTATATCTCCCACGCTTGGTCAGGAGACGACCACGTGGTATGCAAATTAAAACATGCAAATGGGTCGTGTTCTATAGTGCTTGCGTAAAAACAAATCCAATTATTTAATCATTGGAGCATGGAGTAAACTATATTATTAAACCAATAATTTGCCATGCAATTCAATTTTAACATGCACCATATAATATGCTAGTGTAGTGATGAAATATCAACGATTGGGTTACATTGACCTATCATTGGAATGTCACGTTTAAACCTTAGTTTAAGCCCGAAAATCATGCATGCACAATATTCTTTTCATTTTACAAACGCAAATTTGATAGTTGCATTTCTTTTCTTCCAAGGTTGTTTTTATTATAAATAGAAATCAAATCTTTTATGCCTTTGTATAGATAGAGCTCAATATTTCATGTCTTTCTATAGTTAAGAAATCAAATATTTTATGGGAGAGATCATGTTAATCAATGAACAACTATAGTTTTCTTTTGTAAAAGACTATAGTTTATACATGGTAAATCTCTCATACAAAGACTTCACAAAGTTATATTTTTATAAATGGCATGATGTAATAGTGCAAAATATTATAAACTCTAATTTAAATAGGTTTATGATCATGAACTAATTATAGACTGAATGTCTATCAAACAAACAGAGTATGCATGTCGATAAGCCTTACATGAACTAATAACTCAAGTGGTAACAGAACTTTGAAGTGGGACAAAATGTATTATAAGAATACTATTATGAAACTTTGTTACATAGTTCAAAGCAACCATACTTTGATGGGTTGTGGTTATGACTCAACCTGGAAATTACTTAAGATTTACCAGGTTAATTGGGTAGTAAAGTAGTTATAGAACTAAACAAGATAATTAGAATGTTGACTTGTTGCTAGAACATCAATCTCAGATAAATTGTTGTGGACAGTAATGTAATTTAAGAGAAGTATAAAAGAAAATTAAGAAATTGAATAAGAATGAATCTATTGAGTCTAAAAGTTATTAGAACCTCATGGTTTAACATGAAAATTAAAGTATAGGAAACAATAATATTATGTGGGAAGGCATGATGGTTTACAGTTTGTACAATCGAAATTATACCGTCCAAAAGGCTGTAAGTTATCTTGCAGAAGCGAAATGTGGGTCAATTGTTACTCAGACAAGATAATGTACTATTGCATAAATACTAACAAAAACAATCATTATAACATTACAAATTACATATACTAAAGTAGAAATACTTTGTAACTGAGATTCTAATGCTTAGAGTCGCAAACATATCTTACTATCGTTACTTACTTCTAAACATGTCTACTAGAAAAACTGAAGGAGGCCAAATGGTTTTACCTTATAGGAGCTGTCTAGAGTTTAGTAGCTTAATTACTAAGCTTTTAAATTGCAAATAAAATACTGATGACACTTTAAAGAACTTTTAATACGTACTCGTTCAATCATACCTGTAAACCTGTAAGAACCAGTATTCATCTGTGTTAGCACGATTGCTAAGTAAGCCCCGGATTCAAAAGTTAGATTCCACCTACTTGACATGAAAAGACTCATAAGTAAACTGAAGTAAAATTGCACGCAAGAAAACTTTATTCTTGTTACAAAAATGAACTGTTAAGTTATTATATTTAAGATTTAGTGAAACTAATTACTTGACTGTTTCTTTTACTGCAAACCGTTAGCTGTTAGTAAACCGTAGGTTTTAGCATTTATTGTTATCTCAAAATTTTTAAATTTTTGTGAAAATTTGGGGTTTTGACATAATTGAATCAGAAATATAAACAGCTACACGGTGAAAAATGGACCCATGTAGAGCAACTCAAATCAATTGATGAGAGAGAAAAGGTGCTACAGAATTCGAATCATGTGGGGAAAACCCAAGAAACTGATATATGGCAGCCTTGAACATCAATACATGTGAGGTAAAATCAGCCCCAAGTGTTAGGAGCAAGTGTCCAGGTGGATGCATAATGTCTCCAACTTTACTAGTTCTGTGAGGAGATGAGCATGTGATCAAAGGTAGAGAAGCCCTAGGATTGTGGAGAGAGAATGATTGAGCTCCATAATCTGATATAGATTCAGAAATAACCAATAATTAAAAAAATCTCATATCAGCAAACTCATAAGAGAGAACTAACATCGAATCCTCAACAGCAAAATTGAAGGAGACTTGTGGTGCTTGATTTGTCACACCAAAATTGATGAAACCAGTTATAAGCAATACTGAAAGTTCTTGAATATTAAAACCTGAAACAAATATTATTAGATAAGAAAATAAATCAGATCCAAATAGGTTCATATCAGATCCAAAAATGTTCTCCACCGAGATGGTAGATACACAATTTTCTCCTTCTTCAAAATTCTGATTTTTGGTGCATGCAATCCTGTAGGAATTTACTGGAAGCTATAGATTAATGAGAGTGAATGGATCACTTCTATAATCTGATATTATTTCCAAATATCCATGGTATTAATTATCTATACACCAACAACATCATTAGATATAGAGAAATCAAATTCCTCTTCCTTTTCTGAAACAATCACCGGTAGACTATGCACAAAATTTAAAGAATCATTGATTAATTTTTGCAAAGAATAGAACGAGTAGTTTTCTTCAAAAACAGAGATTCAAATGTCTTCTTATGGATCAGCCATGTGAGGAGATGAGATATTAGAGATATCATACACTTCTGGAGAATCAGGGAAAGGATTCACTCTAAGGAGACTTTCTTCAATTCGAATTGACTGTAGGGAAAAATATGCTTCTTCTTCATCTTCAACAATTTGCTTTTCTATAGGAGAGGGAATGAACTCATCATGCTGGATTTTATCTGAACCTCTCTCAACATCTGGGATTTTAGAGTCATCTCCCATATGACTGCTAGGTCCTCCTGATAGAGGGAAAGTGATGAAGGATTTCCTTAATGAAACCATGTGGTGCGATGCTCCAGAATCTGTCAAATAAGCCTTCGATGGAGTGAGGCTTACATGCAAGAATATTTCACCATGTGGTGCGAAGCTCCAGAATCTGTCAAATAAGCCTTCAATGGATTGAGGCTTACATGCAAGCATATTTCATCTTCCTTAGTATGCTCTTCATCATAAGAAATATATGCACCTTGTGGAATGGAAATATTGTTCTGTACACATAGAGCTTTCAACTGGTCGAGGGTCTTCTTCATGCACGAGTCTTATAGATGAAAACCCCTCATACAATAGGGACACTTTTTCTTTTCAAACTTTTTTTTTCTTAGAGCTGGAGGCTCCTTCAGAAGTTTGATGATTCTATTTAGGCTTTGAATCAGCTGCTTTAGGTTCCTTCTTCTTTGATTTCCCTTTGTCTTGCGCTTTGCTAGATTCATTAACTAGGAGAGCTTGATCTTTGGAGGTCTTGATGAATCCCATTTGAATCAAATTATCTTGCTCCTTGATTAAGGACTCGGAAAATGAATCTAGTGAAGGAATTTTCCAATCAGGGAAGCTTTCCTGCTAGAAATGAAATATAGAAACAAATACAGAATACTCAGAACTGAGTTTGTTGAGTATGGAGAGGACATTCTTCTCATCCTTCCTTTCTATTCCGCACTATCTGCATTGAAGTGAAAGATACTTGAATTTAGTAAAGAATTGCTCAATAGTCTCGAAGTTGCTGGGATGTAAGGATACTAGCTCATTCTCCAGGAGGTGTCCCCGAATCTCATCTTGTTTTCCAAACAAGTTCTCAAGCTTCTGCCAGTATTCTGTGGGTGTCCTCAAACATTCAAGGTGGAAGAGGAGATCTTTGGATACATGACTGCATAGATAACTGAAAGCTTCATCACAATGGTTCAGAAACTTGTTCTTTTCAACTGGCTGATGGGGCTCATCCTCCCTTCCAAGTATTATCTTTAGGTAGCCATGTTGCACAAGGAAAGTTGCATATCAATCCTCCAATCAAGATAATTGGAAGTTGTAAGGATTTGTGGTGTAGGAGATTGAGAATCCATAATTCTTTGGCTGAAAGATCATAAAAATTCACAAAAGCTACATAGCACCTAAAGATTTTCACTGCGAAACACTAAAAAATTCAAACTATATTAGAATCATGCTTTTCCTCTCGACATGAACATGTTTTCAAGGTCCGTAACGCCTGCACCTTCACTCCGAATAAATTCAGAGGAAGCAAATCACTATTGGGGACTTCTGTGGAAACCCAACTGCTTCTAATTTTCAATGGAGAGAAACAAACATGAAGCCTGCTTGAAATGGCTCTGATACCATGTTAAAATTGTTGTGCCATTTAGATCTTCAAGCAATGAGTCCAAGAATTATTATTACAGTAAAATGAGAATGAATATACACACTGAACAAAATAAACCACACAGGAAATGGATGAGTATAGCTCAGATAATTGCAGTATCATTGTCATTAAAGAAAATCTGGTGTTACAATAGTTTACATAGGAAGAATTCGAATGCATTAGGGAGCATTTTGAATCTACCAACTAGATATGACTGTACCTAACTATCTAGATAACTCATAGTGTCTCAATCAATATCAAAGTCCAAAGATTAACTCCCAGATGTCCAACCAACTCACAGAATTAGTGATAACTAGTTAACTTAGTCTAACTGAGGTGGTAGGTGGGCAAAGGCATCTACTCCACATGCAGCCATGCATTAGCCATGCATAACTAGCACTAGCTAACTGATTTTGATCTAACTGAAACTAACCGGAATCTAACTAAGCTTAACTAGTTCCAAATCCAATTGACTGATGGAGGTTGGTGCCAGGACTCCCAGTGGCTCCTAAAATGTAGGGATTGGTCTAGGAGGTGCCCAAACTGATGCATGTACATGCAGTAAGTGGTAGTTAACCTCTAGCATTGTTCCCCACACTCTTGTAACTGGTATATGTGTCCCCATTAGGCCAAGTGTACCTAATGGTACTAGTGGACCCAATTGGTTAATTAAAACTCCTAAGTTACGCTAAATAATCTAATAGACAGTATGGTCAATGCAGGATTAATAATCCTAACAGGATAGACTCTAACAATATTGTGACACAAGTTTTGTTTCAATGGATTTTTTTTCCTATTAGGCAAGAAAGACTTAGAACGAGCATCTTCAAGCAGGGTTAGATGTTCAAGAGCAAGGGGTTTTTGCATGAATGCAAATATGAAGAGAGGGGGGGGGGTTGGAGGGGTGTTAGTAGTGTCATTGCAAACACTGTGGAATACACTTTGTCTCACATTTACAAAAAACAAGTGATGGCTACAAAGCACAAGAGGGCGTTGTTGGAGCATGTGACACATATCTTGTGCAATAATGTCTCCTTCTGCAACTGTTTGTGCAAGGAATCATTTGATTTTTTGAAGAATGGGGTCATTACTTGGTGCTGCATGTGCAAGGCAAGAGAGAATTGCATGGTAGTTTTCTGATTTTGGCTCTACTTTTGATGCATACTTTGAAATGTATTTGAGGACAACATCTCTAGAAAGAACATGTTGGCAATCAACATTATCCCTCCATATTGAAAGCATGGTAGGTTTGTGAATATTTAGAAGGGAATGATTTCTTGCAAGACTGTAGGTTTTACGTCCATTTGGATCAATGAATAATGAAGAAGTAGCTTGTAGGTCATACAAAAAACCATAGCGACATTGAATAGATGTTCTCTTTTTGCAAAGGCAAGTTGATTCTAAACATCTGGTACGCCTTTGAACAAAATTTATAAGTTCTTCTATCACATGCCCCAATTTGCAAAACAATTTTATGTTTTTGAGGAACATTATGTTATATTTTATGTTAAACTTTTGTAATTAATGACCAAGTGGGGTCAAGGATAATTTAATGTATTGCAGAATATTTTATTAATAAATAAATAAAAGATGAGACCACAGCTTAGGGAAGCTATTAAATGAGTGTTTACTGGTCACTTGGTGGAGGAGATTGGGTTGAGAGTAGATTGACATGTGGCAGCTTCCTCAAACTACTTCTAGCTGTTGTAGGTGGCAACTTCCCTATTTTTGTGGTCATGATTCCCCAAGAAAGTGGTACAGGAGAAGGTGGCTCATTAAGTAAAAACTGACCCAAAATACCTAGGCATGCTAATAAAACTTCCCATTGAAGATAGCTGAGGCTGCTCATTCTGGATTTGTGATCATTCTGAGTGAATGAAGTGCACATGTGAATTTGATGGAGGGGGATAACTAAAGTAAGATTGAGGGGATAAGTGCTACAGATCTGAACTAGTGCAGTTATTCTAAGCTGAGTTCATACTGCTGTAAGCAGAACTGAGTACTGCTGAGCACTCAGTGGAGTTGCAGAAGATTTCAAGACTACATATCTCACCCAGTACTTCTACCAGGTGGACCAGGAGACAAGCTCGGGGGTCCCGAGAACTGCAGTCCAGCTCTTCTCCAGGAGTTGGTTGGGAGGAACAACTTCCTTAAGATGTTGTCACCTCATCTATACTATAGGTTCTACTTGTTTAAGTTCAGTCATTAATTTATTTACTGTACTTGGAAAAGTTTAAGAGTTTTTCATGAATATAGTATATTGTTGTTCTGTTAGGGATAAATAGGAAACATTATTTATGCTGTAAAAGTTAGTAACTAGCTAGATTAGGGTAAATTAGTAGAGACATTGCTGAGTTAATTGATAGATACGAAAAATTACCTAACTGTATTTTTCCACACCTCTTGCAAGGAAGTACTCTAGTACATCAAGCTTATTTATTTCAAATAAGTAGATTCAATAAAACTTGAATGCAGATGCAAATGAATACTATCTACAAGATTATAGTGTAAAATTATTTACAGAACCTTAGCTGTATTTGTGTTAGTCTATTTAAAGTATTTAAATTAATTAATTAAAGATAGAAGAACAAGCTTAAATAATACACACTCGTATGTATAATATTTTATACAGTAAAACTAGTCAGGTTACATATTATAAACCTAGCATGTAAACCTAAATAAATAATATAGGAACAATAAAATATTTAAACTAAGTTTGACGTAGTAAAACAATAATTTAGATTAAATAATTACCTAGTTAGTCATTTATGAGAAAATGGAAAGTAGGTTTACTGAAATTAAAATACTAGTTCTATAAACCATTAAAAAGAATTAGGGTTTACAAAATATTTATTCTTTCACATTGATTAAATTCAAATTTTGCAATACCAAACATAGCAGTATATCTCAGAAATTACAGAAAAGAGATACATTTATTTAATAATAATATACTCAATCCTATTTCCAAAATTGATTGCAGTATTATTAATTTTGCTGCTATCAAAATAATTCTTAACCAAAGATTATCAAATAATAGTCCTTTTAAGAAGAAACAAAATTTCTTACTGATCTAGTTAACCCTAACCATCAAAAAAGTAAATAACAATAAAAATAGTTAAAATAAACCAAATATACATAAATGTAAACCAAACAACGATACTACTAATTGAGCATTAAGCTATGAAAATCCTTTTAATAATAAAAATGAAACTGAACAAACTGAGTCTCGGCTCACAGCCTTTATTTATCAGTCAAAGCTTAAAAGATTACATAAAAGTATCAATACTTAAATAGGGTTCACAAAATCGAAACAACCATCTGTTCAGCTACGAAAGTCCTTTACCCAAGCGAGAAGTGCTGTAAGAACAACCCTCTAAGTTTCCTTTAAAACCCTAATCAAATCCTCATGAAACATCCCAATGGCTTGACAGTAAAGTCACAGCTTAAATCTAGTTTTAAAAATTATCACCATATATTCAACTAAGGCCGAGAAGGCTCAAAAAAAAAATATGTAAGTCACGGATGTAAAAGCCCATAACTTCCTCCCATTACAAACAACCACTAGGGATTTTAAAAATAGAAATTAAAAGGAACAAACAGAGAAACTAATGACCACAGCCGAACCAAAAACCACAACACATGGCAGTACCATAAAAATCCACCTCACAATTGTGCAGGAGAAAACCCCAGGTGAAACCGAGGCTTACCAGTTTCAAAGCCTTCGTGACAACTCTATTGATGAAGTTAACAGTACTTCTAGCCACTTTGATGAGCCTGCACAAACCAAATCAACAGAAGATGAAGGTTAATACTTATATCCTTAAATAAATAATTTTATAGTTTTTTCAAAGCAGTAAAACAGTCAAAATTCTTACCAAGGGCACGACGCAGCTGCTGGATGTAGCAGTCTTATCCTACTTCCCTCATGAGCTTCACAAGCTGAAATGGAGCCTTCCAAGATGAAAAATGCAAAGTGCGGTATCCAAAGGTGGAGTCTCAGGCTACGACAAGGTAAGACCAAAACCCTCGTGGAGGAATGAACAGTCAACAAGAACTCATTTCACACAATGAACAACCCCCATCGCACTCCTTACAAATTCAGAGTTCCAACTCTCACACTAACGCAAAGGCGAAGACAACCCAAACCCTCAGTACTCTCTACACAGTTAAAAACCACCTCTCGATGGTAGAAATACTTCTTACTCACCTTTCTACACTAGCTCGTAAGGATCACAAAGGCCTGTGTGCGTTTTAATGGAGGTTTGACATCAAGCATGATGGCCTCGAGCTCACAGCTCGACCACTCCACGGCCCAGACTAAAACAAAGCGCATTTTTAGGGTTTGAAGCCAGTTATATGGAATCTCAAGTCAACGAAAACCCTAAGGTTTAATCACCAACCACGTGTCCATCAAATAATTTACAAATTATGGGTATTGATCTATAGTTGAGAGTCTCGATTCAAATCCTCCATAATCATTAAGGTTACAAGTCAAACCTTATAAAAAAATCTCTGCATAAGTATCTTATCCATGTTTGTTTTCTTGTTTCAATTATCAAGACTTTGTGTCTGAGGTGTTCTTCTACACTAGGGTTTATGCATAGTTTAACTATAGCCTAAACTTATATAAATCCCCTCATTTTAATTAATGACTACTTTCGACATTAGTAGTTTACAAATCAAGGAAGATAAACTAGTTATATGAAGATAACTAATCATAAGAATCCTGGAGCAAGGATCAGTATGATAATACATTTAGAAATCACAATATACTTATTGTAATTGAGAGCTCATATAAACAAGGTTTTATATACAAGAAAACTAAGTAATAGTACATGATTTAGAAGAATCACTAATGTAGAGTATTTAAAGTTTAAAAAGAACTCAAATAGATATGAACAACACCATAGTCCAATCTCTAAATGACAAATATGTAGTTAGGGATACAAGTATGTGTAACATATCTTCTCGTTTATAAAATTGTTAGGCCACTATACTCTTATTGGCAGAAGTAGAACTATTCTGAATCTATAACATCTCGAAAGGAAGTATAAGCATATAATTGAAAATACAAGAAGGAAGATTATTTTGGATCAAGTACTATGGTGGTAAAATTAACTGCACATAACCCATTCTTTCACAGTAGTGTTATTACAATCATCTATATAGTTTGATAACATTAGAAATACCAATAATACCTTTTACAGGGTCAAGATGCAAGCAAACATTTTTACTAGCATTTTATCCTATGCTAGTTGAATATTATTCTCGAGCTGGAAATTTTTACTGGTAACAACACTGCTTATCTGTATGGAACCTGTAAAAGAAGCATCATTCCACTCTGTTAGCTGTAAGCTAAGTAAGCCCCGATCTCATCTAAGATTCTTTCCTACTTGACAAAAGAACGTAATAACACACTTAGCATCAGATTAAGATGCAGTTTCCTTTCTTGTTTTCTATAACATAAACCGTTGTGTTTAACATCCCTAACATAGTACTTCAAGATAAACTAATGAATTATAAAGAACTAAAGAAATATAATGCTCTTTGTTAATTATTATTGTTTGAGTAACTGCTAACAATTATTGGTTCATTGGCAATGACATCCTTGAACATTTTAAATTTTTATGAATTTTTGGGTTATTACATGTGGTATCAAAGCACAAGGTTCAGACACAAGGTCTGAATGTGGCTCAACTTGCATAAATAAAACAGTAGATTGAAAACATGTATACTGATTTTTACTTTTCTTTTGAATTACACTACAAAGAATTTTTCTGAGTTAACTGCAGGTATGGGGGTGATTCCATGAAGGTGGGTAACAATTTTTGGCTAAATTTGGCGATGAAAACCTGATTTTTTACTCATGTGCTAGATAGAAGCCCTCGAAATGCATATATGCCATATGAATTTCGACTTGTAGTTAAAAAAAAAATTTAGAATATTATGTTGCCTTCCCAATGATATTTAAAAAAAAATATTCTGATGTCATTTAATGTGTGAAATTTTGCATTTAATGAACTGTGTGAACTTTAAAATTTGAAGAAGTTAATAAGTGGCTTGTGTCCATCCCCAATAATTTAATATTACATTAATAATTTAAAAAAAATATATGAGCATGATCTACACAAAATGTATTGTGGTTTGCATATTTTTTTGTTAATTTATTTCGCAATACATAATTAATTATTATTTTTCGAAAGTGACCACATCTGATTTCAACATCATTTTATACACATGTGTGTCCATCCCATCTTTTTTTTCACTCTTTTAAAAAATTGAAAAACCAAAATACCCTTTTGAAGACGTCGCGTCAATGTGTGGCCTGTGTATTTTTCCAAAATTTTTGGATATGTATTTTTTACCTTGCGGATTTTTCTTTGAGCTGCTTCGAAGTTGTTGTCAGGTTTTCTGAGTGTAAGTTTTAGAACTAATTAAAAAAAAAAAACATATGAATGTCAAACCGCATGCATGATACCTCAATGGATAGAGGATTCGGTGATGAATCTATCGGTATGAACTCCGCTCAGTTGTGTGCCATGAATGGAAACATTTACACCCCTATAAGACACATATAAACATTGATTTTCCTGTAAGAGGGCTGAATTTCTATTTTTCAGGCCCTCGATCGAGCTATGGAGCTCGATCAAGGTTTTTAAATACATTGATCAAGGTTTTTACCAAATCTCGATCGAGGGTTTGTTAAACCCTCGATCGAGCAAATTATAAATAGCTCGATCGAGCTAATACCTCGATCGAGGTCGTGTCTTTGTTAAAAAATCTTAGAAAAGTGGTCGAGAATAAAGTTAAGCATTGATGGAATTAATGTCATTTCAACAACCTTTCTAACACCATTTCCCACCCGAATTCCTAAATAAATTCTATATAAACATAAGACATAAACATCTTACTAATTTTATCATTCACAATTGGCTTACCAATTCGAAACAATGCATGTGTTTTACTGCACATTTAGCATTTTGTATTGTGTATTGTGTTTACATATTGTTGTAGGTGTGAATTTGGACTATTGATTTTGATCACAATGGGAAGCAAAAAGCGTCGAAGTAAAATATCTAGTAGGAATCAGATCAACACCGAAGAAATAAGAGAGAAAGATAGAGAAAGAAAGAGAAAAAAAAGAGCAATCTTGAGAGGAGAAGAAGTTACAAATCAAGCTATGATGGGAGAATCAAATGCCATTTCTAACAATATTGTTATTTAATTTAAAAGTTATGCAATTTAATATTCATAACTATAATTTTTTTTTCCTAGTGATATAGTTCATATAATTTCATTCATATTTTCCTATAATTTCATATTACATAATATATTTAATTTCATAGTGTTCTAGTTCATAATTTATATATATGTGTGTGTGTTAAATTGTTTAGAATGTAAATATAATTTTGTAAATAATTCATAAACTTATATAAATTGTATGTGCATGTTTGAATTCATATATATGTATTCATAATTGTATGTAAATTGTATAATTTCATATTCATATAATATTATAAATTGCATATTCATATATTTAACTTCATAGTTAACTCTAGTTCATAATTTATATATATATATATATATATATATACATGTACATGTGTTAAATCAAGTTTAGAATTTATTATAATTTTGTAATTAATTCATAAAGGTATATGTACATTGTATGTGCATGTATGAATATATATGTATTTATAATTGTAATTAAGTTGCATAATTTAGTAAATTTACATATTCATATAATTTCATATAATTTTATAATTTCATATTGTATAATATAGACTCACATATATAGGATTTTTTTTTTTTGAATGGAATGGAAAAGCGACTCCTGATTCGCGGCTAGGGTTTCCCTAGCCACCGCCTCCTGAGCAGAGCCGAGCTTGGTTGGATCGCAGGCTGCTGCTCCTCGTCCTCAGCGCGGGGTTTTGCTGCCATTTTTTTATTTTTCAGCGTGGGGTTTTGCTGCCAATTCTTTCAGCGTGGAGTTCTCTCAGGAAATGGGCTCTCATGCCCAGCTCGCCGCCTTCAAGGCCCTTGTTCAAGCTGCTGCTCCTCAGGAAGCTTCTCATTCTTCTTCCAAGTTCGTGAAAAAGATGGATGAGATCCCTTCTCTAGAGGTCTCTCCTTTGGATCCATGCCAGAAAGCTCTCATCCTCTTTGAGCAATCCCTCATTGGCAAGTTCACAGGGTTGTGGCCCAGCCCTAAGGCGGTGGAGATTTGGATTGCAGAACATTGGAACCCTCTTCTGCAAGGACAGGTCTCTCTCTTTGTAGCTAGTCGAGGGTTTTTTGTATTCATGTTCTCAAATAAAGAAGAAATAGACCTTGTATTTCGTTCGGGCCCTTTATTCATGGGCTCGAGAGGTCTGTTCTTAGCCCCTTGGTCTCTGGGGTTTAACCTAGAAGCAGAGATCACTGCTCGTCTAGTCTGGGTAAGAATCCCTAACCTCCCTCTTCATCTTTGGGGGAAAAGTACTACGATTGACATTGGTAATAAGCTAGGCTGCTATCTAGATACCGCAGAACCAAAAGGGGGTCAATATAGATGTGCCTGTATCTGCGTAGAGGTGAATCTAGAGAAAGGGCTCCTGGATGCCCTAAAGCTCACATTAGGAGAATGGAGCCATATTCAAGAACTGGATTATGAGCAGATCCCTTTCAAATGCAACTTCTGTCATGTATACGGACACTTCGCTAAAAGTTGCCCCAAGCTTGCAGAACCACAGAAACTAGCAAATCCCCCAGCTTCCAACGATACAGAGTTCCAGACGATCTCTAATCGACGCTGTCCTCCCCGACGAAAGGAGCCTCAAGCGTCTCAACAAAAGGTTTCCCAAGATCATTCTCCTCTTGTAGATACTCCACGGCCGGAAAACAAAAATAGTTTTGCAGTACTCCAAGAAGATGAAGCACAAGAACCTGAAGTTGCAGCTGTCCAGGATCAGGGAAACTCTGGCCCCATTGGCTCCTTGGAGGTAGCTGAACAAGTTTCTCCAAAACCTGCTTCTCCAGGTTCAAAGAAAGATCCTAGCGTTTTGATTCGTGAGACTCCAACCCAGGAAGGACCGACATCCTTGATCCCTTCGTCAGAGGGAACCTCTGAATCCGAAGACTTTTCAGGTCCTTCTCCTCCCCTCACTAGAGGGCGAAAGACAAATAAAGAATGTAGAGAAAAGGAAGCAGCCTCAAACATTAGCATGGGCTCCCAGAAGAAATTGGATCCTTTCATTAAGGGGCACTCCTCTCCACCTGTTTAATGTTTTGTTTCTGTATTCTTCTCTGCTCACAATTCGTGAGAGTCTACTCTTGCAAGCAGTCCTTTTCTCGAAATAGCATCAGAAAAATTTGGGATTCACTTCTCAAAGCACTTTTAAGAAGGCTGACTATTCTAATAGAGGTCATGAGCCTTCTTTTTCAAAATTCCTCTTTGTACGCCTGGCTGGGCTACAACCTTTTTTAATCAATAAAAAAAAAATCAGTTTCTGTTAAAAAAAAATATAGACTCACATATATATATTTTTATGTAAAAAATTACAAAGATTGTTCTCAATGGGAGTTGATTGCACTGGCATCATCGATTTTAATATTTAATTTTAATTTCATATTCATGTATATGAACATTTTCATAGTGTTCAAATTACAATTTTACATTACATTATGATAATGATGATAATTACATTACAATTACAATTACAAGATCACATTACAATTCCAATTACAATTTTACAATTACATTAAATTACAATCATTACAATCATTACATTACATTTACAATTACCTTACATTACAATAATTACATCATTACATTACATTACAATTTTACAATTACATTACAATTTTAATATTGATTTAATTTCATAGTCATGTATATGATCATTTTCATAGTGTTCAGATTACAATTTTACATTACACTATGATAACGATGATAATTACATTACAATTACAATTACAAGATCACATTACAATTACAATTACATTAAATTGCAATCATTATATTATTACATTACATTTACAATTGTACATTACATTACAATAATTACATCATTACATTACATTACAATTTTAATATTGATTTAATTTTATATTCATGTATATGAACATTTTCATAGTGTTCAAAATACAATTTTACTATGATAATGATGATAATTACATTACAATTACAATTTTACAATTACATTAAATTACAATCATTACATTATTACATTCCATTTACAATTACATTACATTACAATAATTACATCATTACATTACATTACAGTTTTACAATTACATTACAATTTTAATATTGATTTAATTTCATAGTCATGTATATGAACATTTTCATAGTGTTCAAATTACAATTTTGCATGTTACATTAAATGATAATGATGATCTCTAATTACATTAAACAATTACAATTTTAATTTTAAACGTGTACAATTTTAATTTCATATTCACATGTATATGAACATTTTCATAGTGTTCAAATTACAATTTTACAAATTACATTACATAACATATTCAAGCAAAGAGGTAGATATAATATTAGACATGTATATAAGAGTATTTTTTGTACTCCAGTGTAGAAGGAAGTGAATCTAAGTAGCCTTCATCATAAGGAAGAGAATGAGATGACACAACTCTTCCATATCAACATCGATATCATGAAGACCAAGGTTGATGCTCTATTGGATTCTAATTCACAATACAATCTTATAGAAGCACATTAATATGCATGGATGATTTAATAATGTTCTGAACGAAGCGCATAGACCATGTCAATAATGATGACAATTACATTACAATTACCATGTTCTAGTATATGATAATGATGATAATTACATTACAATTACAATTACAATCACATTACAATTACAATTACATTACAATTTTACAATTACAATTACTTTACATTGCAATATTGTACAAATGACTAGGAATCATACTTAATAACCTAATTTACTTAATAACATCTGGATTGGGACATAAGTCTCATCCACAACAACTGTGGGAAGTACTTGGGATTTTCCCTAAAACTCATTATGAGGAGTACCACAAGAACCCCGAAGTAGCTGGCCAATGAGAGGACCTGCCAAGCGAAAAGGGCAACGACCCCTACTGGATTGAATAGATTCCCATCGGTGAGGAAAACCAAAGAGCTTTCATTTGTGGCCAAGCGGTTAGCAGTTTCACCTACGCCGTGAAGTGAGGGGTACTGCCCCAATACTCAAGCCTAAGATAGCCTTGGTGGCCAAGTGACTACCTTTTAACCATTATGAAGCCGATTTAAACCGAGGTCCATATTCATCTCCAATTACTACTACAACCACCATTGTTTGCATTTATTTGTTAATTTGTTAACAAACAATGGCAATATATGATAAACTTAAATTAAAATGTTATTCAAGCTTGTATAACAGGGATGATTTTAAGGGTTACCTAGAAAAAAGTGGGCGAATTTTTATATTAAAATGTTTTTATTTTATTTAATAAATTCGCCCATTGTTTATTTTATATATAGCTGCCCCAAGGTAAATTGCATTCATCCCGAAAGAGGGAAAAACTGGAAAATGAATATTAGCCCACGAAAATATTGATATTTGCCCACATTCGCCTGAATTTTTTTGATTGAGAGGAGAAATGAAGATGGTTTGCCAGATTTTTGGATAATAGGTTGAAAAATTGGTATTTTGCCCAGGATTTATGGATAATACGATTAAAAATTTGGTATTTCGCTGGGATTTATGAATATTTCAGTAAACTGGTCTTACTTCAACCTCGATTGGGGTAAATTGGACATAGTTCGTCCTGGATTTGGATTTGTGGACAATTATTTGAGTAAAATGTGGAGATTTAATCAATTGGGGAAGTTTTTTTATTGGATTTGGTCCATATTTGAGAAAACATGGATAAATTTAGTCAAGTGAGGACGTTTTTCACCTATCATTAATGGTGCAAGAGTTAGGCTCAACATCAAGCTTGATTTCTATTGCAAATCGGTCTTTACAGTGGCTGAGTGGATTCGTGGAAAGCAATTTCACAAGGTTTCTTCTATCTGCAGGCTTTTTACAGGTTAGTTTCTTGAATCTTCTTTAAATTAATTCTTTTCTGGTTTATAGCAGAAGGTTGAAGCTGAATCATAACGAAATTTTGCTAGTATTCATTAATTTCTTTAACAGGTGCACCTTCTGTTAACTTAGAAAATGTTGGATTGACAGAATTTTGCCCCCTGCTACTCATAGTTGTTGAATCTACAATACCAGCTGTATGGAATGTTCCACTTGGAATTGATCTTGTATCCTGTCCCTTTCCTGATTGAATATGCCTCTGGAGCTTCAATTCATTCTCTTTTGTTTCAATTTTCTTTCTCAAGTTCTCCAAGTTAGTGCCACTGGGTTTAGTTACAGATGAGCCAGGCTTGAAAGCATGTTTCTGGCCAATTGAACCATTGTGGCCAACAATAGGATTTTTATTACAGGATGAGTGCCGAGGTGGACCCTCTCCAGACCCCATAAAAGTCACCCCATGGACTTGCACTGCACTTGACATGGTTGTATGAAATGTAGCTAACTGCTTCTGCACCATAGCCATTTGCTTCTGCATCCTTGGGGTTTGTTGCGATGTTGTTGTAGCCATATGTGAAGAAGCCACAAGTGATTGGCTTGCTCCCACTTGTATTTTCCCTTGATGATCCATCTTTCTCACTTCGATCCACTCTCCAACTTTGTTCTTCACCCTCACTGTCACTATCTCCATGAGAGAATCTAATCACAAGGTTATCATCTTTCTCTTCTATGCAGAAGATCTAATAGCAGGATGTAGATCTTGTAAACTGGATATATGGTTCATTCAGTTGGTTCTCTTATTGCTTGATTTGAGTTTTCATAAATCACGACTCATCAAATTCGGAACATTTTTACTTGTATAGTTAACTGAAGTTTTTAACCCTCTTTCTGATTGGAGTGGGTAGGAGACTTTTATGAGAGATCTGTTGCAATTAGACCTCTTGGTTAATAATTTTGTCAAAGTCACCCAAAAATTGCACTTAGTCTCATTCATAGAATGAAGACTGCATTAGCACTGAAAACATCTTAGTTTAACACTTTGGAAGTAGTGTAGCCACCTTGACCTGACTCTCATCTTGAAACACTTTGATCAATATTTTTGTCAAAGTCACCCAAGAATTGCACTTAGTCTTATTCACATAGAAGACTGCATTAGCATTGGAAACATCTTAGTTTAACACTTTGGAAGTAGTGTAGCCACCTTGATCTGACTCTCATCTTGAAACACTTTGATTAACTATACTGGGAGCAAGACTTTTGGGTTTTAATCCTGAGCCATCATTGTTGTCAGCACTCAACCTTGTTGCTAGACCACAGCTTGATGAGATTTTCCTCATTGGATATTATTCTTTGGCACTCTGTTGGTTTTATTTTGGGTTTAAGTTATAGTATTCAACAGTCATGGAGCTCATTAGAAATTATTTGCTAGGGCACATGGTACTGATTGTAAGAGTAGCATAGATTTCTTCGTTTTTCCTTCTATTTTTCTTGTTCCCACTATCCTTAAATTTGCTAATCACTTCCATTCACTCAAAGTTATCCTTAAATCAGCTAATCACTTCCATTCACTTAAAGTTAGTGCTAATAGTAGTTGGTGTCCCTAGTGATCTGTTTCTTCTTTGGGAAATGCTGGTTTCTGTGGCTTCTATCAAAGATCATGGATGTTTTCATTTTAAAGAGCTTAGTCCTGCTTCAAAGATGACGAGACAGGGGGTTTAATCTTTTGTCTATTCGATGCATCAGCTATTTTTATATGTACTCATGTGGCGAGTTATTCTCAAGTAGTCTATAACAGGTTAAAGATCTATCTTAGTGTTTAGTCTCCAATTTTGTCAAAAAAATTGTTTATAAATATCTACTTTTAAGATAACAAAGTCACAGTTTCGAAGAACATATTCTGTTTCCCTTTCCCATGCTTCCATTCTATTTTCATTAGAAAGTAAGTTGACCTAGACGAAGATACTTGTATCCTTTATTTTTTAGTAGTCATTAGAGGAAATTTGACCTCAAAATGGGCCTCCTAAAAAAAATTAATAAAATAATAGTTAAAATAATAAAATAATATTTATTAACTTTGGAGGAAGAAAAGGAAAAACTATTTTTTTGTTTGTATTTTTGACATATCTCCCCATGTTTTTACTCAAATTTCGATCGAGAGAGCTCGTTGGATGCGGAATTAAATTTTGCATGCAACGAGTACCCACTCAGCATACTTTTGATGGACTCTGCTACCCCAAAAATAAGAAATACCTGAAAAAATGTGATGATGATGTCATCATCAAAATTTTTCAGGTATTTCTTGTTTTTCTGGTAGCAGGGTCCGTCAAAAGTATGCCGAGTGGGTATTCGTTGGATGTGGAATTTAATTCTGCATCCAAAAAGCTCTCCTGATCGAAATTTGAGTAAAAAAAGGGGAAGATATGCCGAAAATACAAACAAAAAAAATAATTTTTTTTTATGATACTTATCCCCAAATTTATATTAAAAAAGTGTTTAAGACCTATACGGTATTTCAAATTTAAATCAATTTCATTGGCTAACACATGATGACATGGAATTTGAGTTAAAGTTAAAAGGCCCATTTTGAGTTGAAATTTCCTCTAATGAGGTAGACATTGCGTTTCACCGAAAGGTGGAATGGTGAATCTACTGTCTAATGTGGAGCCTTTCCTGTTGATTGGCTTTACATATCAAAAGAGACATGTTTCATTTTCAGTGAACTCAATGCCCACTAGGTAAAACTGTCAAATCAATTTCCTTCACAAGATTGCGCTGAAAGATTGGCATTGGTTGTAAATTTGTGATTCAAATCTAGCCAGCTATTGTCATATTAGCCCCTTATCCTTTTAGTTTGGGAAGTAGAAGAATTGACCTCAGGTTCGTCCAAAATCATTAGTAGATAAATCTATAACAAGTTTAGTAATTAATATCAATAATTAGTGCCTAATTAGTGCCAGTGAAATCGAAATTGGTAAACAATTTTTAAAACATCATGAATATTTAAAAGATAACGTATTACAAGATTTTAATATTGGTATATTTTTTCGTGTGATCCAAGTGTGCATACTTTTGACAAAATATGATTGTCTTTATGTCTGTCTAGAGTGGGCAGAAATAGCAAGGTCCCATGATACAAGCACTATTACAATTCCAAATTGAACCTTTATGGGCTTCCATCAAACACTTTGGGACTATATATAAATGTTATTTCAGAGCTTGCAACAATAATTTTCAAAACAGAGCAAGATTTCCCAAGTGCACTGTTTGATTTGTCCGTTCTTTCCATAAATTTATTGAATACATAGGAATTAGACATCATTTTACTTATGGACACATAATGGAACTGATTGTGCACTAGAAACTTGTAGTTGTGTCCCATTTCTATCGAACAATTTATTTGTGGAAATAAATTTCCAAGATGAGAGTGGGTGCAACAGCGGCTGCTTTCTCTTCCTCTTCTTGTTGGGCATGGAAGCCATATCCCTTGCTCTAAGTTCTTCAATGTCCATAGTGCCGAAATTGACTTCTACACTGAACTTCTTCGACTTGGAAAGTAAAAAATGTAATTGGGGAGGTCAGACCCTCACTTACTCTTATCGTCTGCTTTGTCCTGCCCGATCCTCCCGCCTCTATCTTTGTTGGTCGTTTCTTTCATCGATTTACCAGTTGCCATGAGGTAGAAATAAGAAGCTCCATGTCTTTGAAAGTTCCCCTGTCAACTACTCAATGTGTGGCAAGGGCAACACTGATTCCTAGTGGTTAATCCATGGATCTTTCAATTTATTCAAAATATGATATAAAGCCATAGGAATTGTTGAAAATTTTCCAATTTTTGTTTGATTTCTTTGTGAAAATATGATATTAAGCCATGAGAATTTATAGGTTTTTTTTTTAATTTGTTTTGTTGAAAATGCATCATATAGTTCACTATAAGTCAATATAGATGTACATGATGCTTTTAAAATTCCCAACCGAAGAGTTGATACACAAAGACTTCTACATTTTTTATACATATAAATCTAGGGGGGGTTCTTAAAATCATCCCTGCCTGCGTGTGAAACCAATCATGGCCGTGGCTCTAATATGACAGAATGAGTGGAGGTATCATGCCCATAGTTCGGAACATGGGATATATGGGAAAGGAGCTGAGGTAACATGCCTTCTCTGAGAACTTTTGTTGTGGGAGCATGCTTTCCTCATGGTTCTCATTCAGGAGCTGAGGGCATATTGTTGCTCTGTTGTCGGAGCTGGCATGCCTCACAGGACAAAGCAGTTGAAATTCCAAGCCTAGTTCAACCATGCAAATGGGCTATGGTCTTTATTGGGAATTAGCTGACTAGGAAAGTTGCCTAAACTAGTATTGCAATGCTACCTAATTTTCAAGAACCCTTAGTCTGAAGACTCTGAATTGCATTGCGTTTTGCATATTGCTAAGTGGGATAACTTGTAGGTTGCTTGGCTGAATATTCCCTTTGTCAAAAAGGATCTGTCTGACATATTAGTAACCGGTCACCCCACTACTTGTACATATCCCTATTTTTTTATTTTTTATTTTATTTTTTTATTTTTTTATTTTTTTATTTTTATTTATTTATTTATTTTTATTTTTATTTTTTATGTTGAGCCTTTGATTGTGCTTCCACACAGTTTGGGGGTCCTATGGAAATAATAATTTCATGGGCAAGGTTGGGTGGAAATTGGATGGTAATTTAAGAGTTGTCCAGGAAAGGAGTTGGATATAGCAATTCATCCAATGGGGCTAGTTGACCAAGTGCAGGTATAATCTATTATATTTTCTTGTATATCAAACCGATTTTCATAATTTTTTTGATAAGTTGTTAATGAACTAATATGACAGACTGTTGGAAATGCCACATGTATCTATGGTTGTTAAGTGGAAGATTTGCTGGTATGAATGGCTATGGGATTTATTTTACTTCTGCTAAAATATAAATGGCCATAAACTAGATGATTGAAAGAGCTGGTGAATTATAGCTCTAAAATCTTGGTAAAAGAGGACTAGGGATGAGACCAATCACTATATCCTGTCTTTTCATTAATGTTTCTGGGAAATATTTTCTAAAATTGTCAATGATATATGCTGGTTTAGTGCATGAAGCTTAGAGAGCAATTCCTATGTTTTTATGATATTCTAGATTGAGTTACTCTGTTGTCTTTGATGGAGTTATGGCAGCAAATTAGAAATGTTAGTCTCAATAGGTTATATGAAATCATACTTCCATGCTTAATTGGTGTATTTTCAGTTTTCTAAACCAGTCATTAGAGAGAATTTGAGGTCAAAAATGGGCCTCCTAAGAGATGTACTACAAAAATATAAGATATATTAAAATATTATGAATTAGGAGTTTTATGGGGTAGGTATATATGACAACTCACCTCCTACACTACTTTTTATGCACAATATAAATAACCATGGTTGAGTTACTTTTCTAAATTGACTATAAATAAAATTAATAAAATAATTCTAGAATGATGTGACTAAGATTCATTGTAAATTCCCAAAAAATTATTGTCCTTTAACATTTATTTTTCTTGAACTTGTAAATAAAATTAAACAAAAATGAATTTAATTTATATGCATAACTAACATATTTTTTTCATATAAATATCATTCATGAATTTAATTTATGTTAAAAGTACAAGATTATATATATATATTAGTTTGACATTATGATATTAAATACAATTGAGTGAATATATAATTTAAAATTAAAAAAACATGAAAATGACAATATATTATTTTATAAAAAAAAGTGAAAAGACATTTTTATGAATTATGAGTACTTTACTTGAAAATGACAATAATATTATTTTATGAGAAAGTGAATTGTGAGTACTTTACTTAAAAATAACAATATTATTATTTTATGAAAAAATGTGAAATGACTTTTATTGTGAGTACTTCACTTTATGACTTAAAAGTACTTGTACCACTACCTTGGTTAACTATGGATTTTCATCCACCATAGAAAATGTGACAAATAAGCATTCTTAACTCATGCAATGCCACCTCAACCATGGGGGATGATGTCATCTACTAGAATGTAATTGGTTGATTTTTATGGTACATTTTGGTCCTTTTGAGGCCCATTTTTGACCTCAAATTCTCTCTAATGGTGATTGTGAGAAATTTATTTTCTTACAAAGCTATTCTTGTTGAAACCATGATTGCTGGTAGAGTTGGGCATATAACCTACTTAGAAAAAGACAAACTCTGTTTATGGAAATTGTGAAGACATTTAGTAGGTGAATTGATGCAGAATCAGTTTGTTGCAGGAATTTTTGGTAACGGGTAAATTTCTGTTTGTGAATACTGAAAACAAGTATTAGAGCTGTTAACCACTATTTGTGACTCAAACAAAATATAGATGTATATTGCTGTAGCTTGAGATTAGTATATTACTGATACATGCGGTATGTATTGATCATGGAATGCAAAATTCATGCCCAGATTTCACTACATGTTTGAATAAACAACCACTGGGAACTAGTACAAGTGATCAATTTTGCCACGGCAAAACGTGGAAATATCCACGGAAAAGCGTGGATATTGCCACGTCTAAGTGTTTTTTTTTCTGTGGAAACAATTCCGTCGCAATAGAGACGACCCCTAATTTGCGTTGCAAGAGTGACAATGTTCTATATTTCATTAGATGTCTAAGCCGTCGCTATATCCACTCTTGGTTGTCTCTGTATCCATGCCTGGCCGTCATTGTATCCACGCTTTGTATAAGGTTTAAAAAAAGAAGAAGCAAACCCAGGAATAAGACATCGCTATAGCCACGCCTTCCCGTCTCTGTATCCACGCCTGGCCGTCGCTATATCCACGCTTTGTATAAGTTTAAAAAAAAAATATGCAAACCCCAGGAATAGCGACGGGGATGCTATACCTGTGACGGGAAGATGTTAGTTGGAAGTTGTGCTGTACATTGAAGGCAAATGGGGGAAACTGATGTGGTTAATATTGTGATTGAATGGCATGCAGTAGCTTTGCAAATAGACAGCTAGAACATATTCTAATATTGTTAGATGTGCCACTTTTCTAAAATTCATAGTAAGCAAGGTACCCTCCCTGTATAAATTGTTGGAGAGAACTTTTGTTTGGAGTGTTGGACACTTGTTGCTTTACAAGTCAAGGTTTGTGTTCTAGATTCGTTCATCACTAAGGCTATTTGATGTGCTTGGACCAGGTGAAAATTGCTTTGGATTATCAACAATTTTCAACAAGTGCACCTGTTTCCCTGTTGGTTCTCTCTTATTACAAATAAAATTGATGTCTAGGGATGGCGATACCAAATATTGGGAAATATTGGTATTGAAAAATTATACTCGAGAGTCGAGGTGAAGGTCTTATGGCGCTCCACTAAAAATGGATTTTGTGGAATGGTTTTATAAGATTGTATATGGTT
>LPNX010507848.1:301994-314560 GCA_001517045.1 Pseudotsuga menziesii
CTGCTATTATCATACCAAACTGAGGCCAGGCAATAGCCAGTTGAAGAGAAAGCTGGTAGGGCAACGGAAACCCCAATTGGGGCACAGTAGTAATCTATGGGAGAAAAATTACTGCCAGATAATAAATGAACATCGCCATAGCTAAAATCAAAAGAAACCTCCCCCCCATGACTTGAAAAGACAATTCTTGCTAGCATCCTTACGTCATTGTGCTGATTAGCTAGGTCAGAGTTAAATTTGTCACTATTTCCACCATTTGAATTTCCTGGTGTAGCAATGGATAGAGAACCTTTGTAGTCCTTAGTTGGAGATATGTTCATATTTACCGTGTTCTTCCAGATAGTCATCATTGGTGCTTGTCCACCGAAATTTGTATCAGAATTTTCAAAAAGGGGATGCAGTGCAACCTGTTGACATGAGCTTTCCCACCGCTTCACCCTCCAACCAGTTAGAGAGGGCCCCTCGTCAGGATCGTGAGGAGACATATATTGGCCTGATGGAATATAATTTGGATGTAATTAGTAATTTAGTACACTAAAAAGAATAGTTAATTCAGCTATGTTTGTGATCAGTTTGTTTGCTAGCAAATCCACATATAGTGGATTTACCTATAAATAGACTTAATAAAAGCAGCAATCTCAAATTCTCATGTGGACAAGATATTACTAGTTACAGAATGCAACTAAATAGTTTCCTAGCATTCCAACAAGCATGTATTCCTTTTAGACAGAAAACAAGAGAGGCAAAATAACAAGGTTCAAAATCCCAGCTATGATAGTTCCTCAATGATGCTCAGATTTAGGACCTAGTTCAGCTCTTAAAGTGCACAAATGAAACAAACACTTATCAAAGACCATGAAAATAAGGAAAAATAAACAACTTAATATTGTGTAAATCAGAAACCCATTGTCAGACATAGAGATGATAATCACTAAAAGTAGAATCCTTTTATTCTATATGAATGTTTTCTCCCATTTCAGATCTCCTAATGTTCCTTCTTCTCACCCTAGATTCTTTTTTCTTAGTTTGGCACCCTTCATAGTTACTCTTAGAAACAATTTCAGACTCAACTTCTCAAAAATATACATTCCAGAAAAACTAGAATCAAATTTGAATTCACTAGAGGCTAATTTCTCAACACAGGAGGCAACTTCCAAAATAATCTTGTAAACAATCCTCAAACCTCAAATACCTGCCCCAAAAAAAATTTCTAGTCAGATACCCTAAATTAAAATTTCCAAAATGCTTAAGTCAAATCTTCCGCCCTACCCATGGCCCATAAGAAAACCTTCAATCCCTGGTAACCTTGAAATCTACAAACATAATTGACCCTGTCCAAATTCTATTAAAATAATGAACAAAATTTTAATTAACTGAAACCATGTTATGTAAACATATGCACGCAAAAATATAACAGCCCAAATTAAATATATGGAAAAAATAGCAGATATGAAAAAAAAGGACAGAATCAACCAATACAAGTACAAATGCTCATGTTAAAAGTTAAAACATTATAATCACTGACTGATGAAGAGGATGAAATTGAGTTATCATGGCATAGATTGAGCTTGTATAAACCCGACAGTTGAAGTCGACTCATAAAGACAGTATAGGTGGAAACCTCTCGCATGCATGAAATACTTATCTTCGATGGTGAGTAGTTGCAATGAGATTTCATCCTGGAAGATGTAAGGAGATGAAAGCTACCACTCAGAAGTTATGTCAGAAAGTGTTGCTAATAGAAGAGTGCTCCTATTCGGCACCAAGTTGGATATGGCCCCAAACATGGATATGAGGACAATGCCCAACATCTGCAGATTCAGTGTGCACCACTGGCAAAGTCATTTGAATCCACAAAAAATAATAAGAAAGGAAACATAGTCTTAGGTAATAACTCACCAACAAAAGTGGGGCATAGCGTAAAAACTTTAGATGCTAACTTACATAATTAGAATCAAAAGGTGTGATCTATGGAGAATTGTCACATTGGTTCATGATAGAAATAATGATTGATGTATATTAATACTTTCGATAGTTTATTAACTAGAGTGATAATAAAGGTATAGAACTCTGTTAAGATCCAAAGTCAATTCTTCTCCAAAGAGAGATGAATAATCTGCCACTGGTGCCTGAACAACTGATTCTTTTTTAATTGTCATATCCTCAGACCCAAATAATGTTTGTGCCTCCACAACTGGTACTGTCACTTCTGGGGAATATCCAGGTGCAGTAAGCTTGCGTAATAGTCTAGCAACCTGAAAGATGACTGAAAAACTCAGATTCTACAGTTAATATTTATAAAACACTAAGAAATTAATTTAAAACAAGCACAACGGTTTTGCAACAAAGAAATATAAATGCATCAGAAAATTTTCTCAGACATACCGATCGGCACAGATGTCCAAGGTGGTTATCCTTGTATGCTTTTCTGAGCAACATTAAAACTGCGTCTGGACGGAAAACCAACGAGCTGAGAGTTAGCTGATGAGCAAGGGTTGGGCCACGCACCCTCCTTGGCTGAGCCTGAAAATATCTAAAGAAACATAAATTCTTCACTCATTGATTTATTTTATTTGAAATCAAGTATATATTTACAGAATTATAAAAGTTAACTAATATAGAACATAGATTTACAAAATTGTAAATCTCATGGCAACATCAGCTTAATAAAAAAATATTAATATAATAACTACAACGCCCATGTCTATGGTATGCATACTAGCTCAACAATTGACAAAAAATGGAAAGGCGCAGTAACAAAAGGAACAACATTTCACAAAGAAATAAAGACAAGCATTTTTTGTCAACAAACTGTGCAAAGGCCTTCAACAAACTAAAGTCATCTCTAAAAAAGCAAAAAACACTTCACCCTGATCTCATAATAAGACATTTAAACATGGAGTAATCTTTAGACTCGAGTTCATGGAATCAGAATTACAAATGCAATGGTCACTGGGAAGGTGATGCTCTGTCTTCATAGGAAGCTAGAGAGAACAGACTCTAAGTTTTGCTAAAGGGACTCTTACATGATGAGGTAGTTGCATTATAACATATGCCAGAGTGCAGATGAGACCATCCTGAAACTGCATGTAAGAGAGAGAATTGTACACTATAGTAGACAAAAGGTTCTCCTCCTAATTGTTGCATATAGACAGACAAATTCTCAACACTGACTAATGAAACTCATTCGCATGCTATGGCCTCATGCTGTGTGACCTGTACAGATTCAAGATGTAATTTTTAGATAGCAACTAGGAAAAGATGAAACTTACTAGCATAAGATGAAATTTTTAGATAGCAACATTGCGACCAAAGATGAAACTTACTAGCATAAGATGAAACTGCATGACATCTTTTATCAACAGCCATATTCGAATGAAGACTTAACTTTTACTATTTGAGTGTCTGGAAAGTGAAGTTGTTTCCATCCACTAAGATTTTTATCTACTTCCAATCCAGCATATCTAGAAGCCATAAAACCTCGCTGTCGGAGTTCGCAGCATCGCAAAAGTCCACTTCAATGCCAAAGACGTCCATGTTGCTGTCTTGATCATCCACCAGCAACAGTGCAAACCAGGCTCTGATCTCTGATACAAACGGATATGAGGGAGAAAATTGCAAATAATCATAAGCAAGGGCCCTGTATGCCAGTCCATCAACATAATCGAAGCCAGATTTATCAATAATGCAAGAAACTTTATCACTGTCTCTTCACCCTATGAGAAGAGAAACATGAATGCTCTCACTGAACACAACTCGGAACCTGGGACTCACGGGAATTGTCATCTTGCAAGTTAGGCTTCTCAAATGATCCCTCATCATATCGCAAATTCAGGGAGGAGGGTTTATAATCCCTGACTGAAGGAGCGTACCGGGGACTACATTTGAATAAGCCGACTTATCATCCAGCCATATATCAACATAGAATTCTATATCATCAAAGGACAATCTGGGAACTGGGAGGGGGCTACGTCGCCGCTTGCAGAGACTCATGTAAAGTTTATGGTAACCCTGAGAAGCCCCAATTGGAGGAGATCCCTTGGTTTTGCAAATAGATGGCCATTTCTTTGCACACAAATTCTTCCAAAAATAATCATCTTTGGCTAGATCTCTCCACCGCGTGCATACACACATATAGAATGCTAGGTCTTTTCCGTTCATCAGGGGGAAAATGACCTTTAGCACCTCTTCAGAGCACCAACCTTCTGCCATTTTTAGAAATGTCACTAATTGCCCCAAATCAATAAATACCCAAAATTGGACCTTACCCAGATTTCTGCGCTTTGTAGAATACCTAAACCCTAACGAGATTTGTGGATTTTACAGAATACACGAACCCTGGACCTTTGCCAAACTTAAGGATTTTTTAGAAAACCCATTTTGTTGTATCCAATCTTCATGACGGTCATTTTGTTTCCAGAATGAAATTTGTTACTCTTTAGATCAAAGAAAAGCAGCCCAAAACCCCAGAAGTCAAATTTGTCACCTGCAAATGCAAGATTGGAATAATTCTAAAAGCTTTAGGTCTACTTTGAATATTCGGTATACAGAAACTGTAATTAACAGGGTTTTTTATCATATCATGTGATTGGTCAAAGCTAGTTTAAGGGAAAATATGTAAATAGCAGAGGCTGATACAAGATATATTCAGTAATCAATTTCTAAAATAGAATGTGTAAAATGGGCATGAATGTAAATCATACGATGACAAAAGTACTAACCATTGATTTCAGAAAGAGGGCATGCGATTTGATCTCTGGTCATCCATCCCAATCCATCAACTATGATTGATCTAGTCTTCCATTCGGAAAAGAGAAAAAGAGAAATAGAAGAATCCAATGTTAAAAGTAAAACGAAAAGAGAGGTTGCAACAAAATAAATGTGGTTATTTCTTCAAGACTAATTGGTTTAGATGTTAAACCATACTCAAGAACAATGAGGACCAAATGAACATTATGGACCATACACACGAACGATTAGGACCAAATGAACATTATGGCCATTATATTGAGAAAGATGGCATCACATCATTGATCAAATTGGAAATAGATAGTTTGATAGCCTTTATAATTACGTGTTCCAAAGGATTGAATTTTGATATACAAACTATGGAATACAATTTTTTTTCATTTTTTTAGAATAGACATTTAAAATCCACCTATATGGGCTCCCTAGGAAACAAGATTTATTTTTCATTAGATTCAAGACATTCAATGGGAGAGTTTGTTTTGGTAATCTCTTTGCTTGTTCAATGGACTCATCTTTTTCCTATTATTGTTAAGGCAAGTTGTATTCTCTTTTAAGGAATATCGTTAATGGTCACTTCAACTCATAGAGATTTTGTTAATTCATGGTAGTGTATTGACATTATGTATCAATATGAGGCTTATATATCCATGTCTATAGAAATATGTGACAATAAAACCTAAGCGTATGATATGAGAGCTCAAATTTACATAGAGCTGAACAGAGAGCTCAAATTTACATAGTAGAATCCTTTCTTCTCAATTAAACTTATAAATAGAAGAGAGAGGATCTTGCGGAGGAAATAATCCCTAGTTCACTGGATGGTTGAGCCATAGGTCTATTGAGTGCTCAAAATTTACTAAAGAGAAGTTTTTGTCTATGTCGAAGAAAGTGGGAAAAAGGTTATTGGAAGACTCTACAAAGGATGGTAAATGGACCTTCTGACTACTCTATTGGTAGTTAAGGATGTAACAAAACTCCCATATGATACTCATACCCCACCCAATGATTCAACTCTCAATTCATTCCTAAGGTCTGACAAAATTTAAGCAACTATGGAGAAACTTATGGTTGGGATATGGATTTTTTCTTATTGCAAGATATATGGAAACAAAATAGCTTCCTTCCCAAATAATACTTTCAGTATCCAACTTGATTTTTTATGAAGTTCATAAGATGATTCTCTCTGAATTGTACATTTATTAAGGAGAAGACATGTTCATACTCATAATTTTTTTTCCATAATTTAGTTAAGGTTTAATGGTTTTTCAAGGAAATAGTTCTATTCAAGACTTAAATAGGACATTAATTCAATAGACCCTAAATAATGATAAGTTTTATTTCCTTATGTTATATCAATCGCCTTAATTGATAAATTTGTGGCATACTTGTTCATGACTCAGTTGGAATTCAAATTGTTGACATCAAGTATGCAAATGAAAGCATCATTCTTGCTTGTAAGTGGGATTACAAAGTTGATAAGGAAGAAAATGTTTTAAAAGGTTATATATTCATGAATTTTAGATCATGTTATTCTTATTTTCCTATATTTTGGGGATCCATAAACACTAAAATTCCTTCCTTTGCAAATGACTATTTCGTTCATTGTTTGTCACTCTTGAGAAGAAACTTTCAAAAGGAGGTGTAAAAAGTCAACAAAAGACGGTGCCGTCGCTATAGAGACGGTCAGGCGTGGATACAGCGACGTCCAAGAGTTTAGGCATGGATAGAGCGACGTCTAAGAGTCCCGGCGTGGATACAGCGACGCCTCATTCTTGTTACATCGGATTTTACACCAAAAAGTAAGAAACGTGGAAAACCTCCATGGAAAAATCCGCGCTTTTGTACTAGTGGGGATTATATCGATGGCATCATCTTCTTTTGATGGCATTATAACTCAACGAAATCTCTTCTCCCTCTTGGTTGTGTGATTTTTGCTTATACCACGAATTTAATTGATGGGTATTGACTATGTTAATTTGATATGTAATTTTCCTTGTCTTAACTAACTAAAAAGTTAAGCTCATCAATGGATGTTAGCAAGCCACCATACTGAAATGATGGAGACCTCACCAGAGGATGGTATCTCCAACTATGTCATCCTCTACCTGTCTATGGGGGTTGCTATCTCATTGGGCACGATTTTGTATAAGCTGTGGCAGTCTGTAACATGCTCAAATAGAGCCAGCGATCTCACTCCACATAAGAAGAATCCTTTAATGGTAGAATTTGTTTTTGTTGATTTTTTCTGGGTTGTTGGCCTACTGTTCGACAGAAAGCTTAACCATATATATCCCAATTTCTTTATCTTAAATATGCAACTTGCAAGTTGCAATTGGATTTCCAACTAAGATATTGGACAACATGATAAGGGCTTGGATTTAGATTTCTTCCTTTTCAAAATCTTTGTGGTGATTGTGGGCAATGGAGTACAACTCTGTAAATGGAAAACATAGTAATGAAGCTTCTATGGGCATGTATTTTCAAATTTAAGTTTTAACTTAGAAAATCGCTTTGATGATGGTAAATTGTTGTTCTTGTGGGCATTACTTTCGGAGTTTAATTTCTCTTTGCAAATTGATTTGGGGATGAGTTTAAGTGACCATTTATTGAGTCACTAAAGTTGGCTTCTATTTGTTTGCAAATGCATTTACTGTGTCTGCTGTTGAGATTTTCCTTGAAAGTACCTTTTGGACCTTCTCTGTAGAAGAATGATCATCATTCCTGTTTGTGATGGTTGAAAAAGTTCCACTATTCAAGAGTTGATGCTTTTGGAGTTGGTTGTTGCAACATATTCAAATATTTGTTCATCAAAAGGGAACCCCCCTACAAAGTTTCTTCAGATTTTTCCTACTGATTATGTATGGATGCCACCTTTTCATTTTCAAAACTTATAAGTTAAAAGAGAGCATCATTTTTCTGAACAAAATGGTGCCCAGCTTTTATAGGGTCCTATTCTTCCTCTTCCCTTCTTACTTGCTCTGCAGTAGAAGGAAATGCATTTAGGGTCTATTGGTGAGTCTCCAACATTAGAGTGTGAAAAAATAAAGGATCAGTGTCGATTCATGTTGAATACACTTGAGAATCTTAAGAAAGCTGATTTGATTCCTCAAGTTGATGGATCTACCATTGTCTCTCTTGCTGACGACATAGATATCTAGTCTTGCAAGAAAGATTTGAAGGAAGACAAGTAGTTGCTTCTCCATGAGGTTGGGTGCAAAATGATTGTTAATAGATTTATTAATGCTGAAGAGGTTGGGTGCAAAATGATTGTTGATAGAAAAATGCATGATAAGTTTGTTGGCAGTGCATGATGCAATTTCCAATCTAAAAATGAAGTAACAAGGCCAGTGATGTCTGAATTAGATCATAGCATCTGCTGCACATATATGGGAGCACACCTCCTTTAAAATCCCATCATAAGGACTTGTTGCAGCTGCAACTTTTTTCCCAAATTTCTAAGAAAATTTGGACCCTCCTTTTGATTTTGTCTAGAAGGTTTGTTGATTTCTTTTGATCTTTGGGAAGTTGGATGATTTATTGACTATTTTTTCCGCTGTTTCGGAGGTTAAACGAACTAATATTACCGCTGCCCAACCCTAAGGATTTCGAACGCTTAACATTTTTTTTTTGATTTTTCAATCGCTGTCGAAATTCAGTTGAAGTTGAGTTGGGACATTAGTTCTCTATGCCACCGACATTTCAGGAGGGAAACAACAAACAATTCTTATTTTCGTCGATACATGGCCTTTACCTCTTTGTTGTTTTATTGTTTAAACCTTTTTGCCAACACTGTTTATTTTATCGCTATCGGAACGATTTTTTACTGTGATCGGAGGGCTAGTCCTTTCCATTGCCCACACATTATTGGTCAGTGGTTCTGACCTCCAATACATCCTATGGTGGCATTTAGTGCTCGGCATCGCCAACACTATGGCAATGCTTATATTTGTTTTGCCGACACTACGGATGTGCTTAGAGTTGAGTCTCCAACCCGTAGTATGTAGAGTTTCCGATGCCGATAGCTTTAGAGTTGCTAATCACCGATGATTTTATGTTATCACAGGATTCGTAGTGTGTTCACTGTCCACCGTTGCGGTTGTGAATAGGACTATTCTCCTTGCATCTAGTGCTTCTGACTGCCGATGGTTATATACGTGTGGAGCAATATTTTATATTTTATTGTCACGTCCCCATGCCTCCGACTCGCAAAGAGGACGTGATCCCCATGGCTTAAACCACCCGGGCTGGGTTCCCCATGAACATGTACAGGCTTAAAAATTCATAAACATAATGCTTAAACATACACACATGAACATTTATCATGCACAGATACAATCATCTATCATACACAGCAGAAACATCATACATTTAAGCTAGCATTCATTCAACATGTTCATTACATATTCATTAACAGACATTACAGCTGCAGAAGTAAAATGGATAGATCACTTATCTTATGAAGAACTCCTTCCGCAACCAGCTACGTCGCTGCAACGTTCCACCCAACCATAGGCCAGCGTGCTCCTTAATCTCTCAGCAGTGCTACCACCCCCGAGCTGGGCATGATTCTCCAAGGAATAAGGGAACAAGCATGCTTACACATAGCCAGGGATACACAAAACATAGCCAAGCCAACACAGTTGGGTTTATCATGCCATTAGGGAGTTAGAGAAGGCATATTGCTAAGCTGGTGAGCTCATTACAGAGCCAAGGACACCTACACCAGAACTAGCCTGACCTCTAAGACACCCATCCACACCCAACACAAGGAATCAGTCCCTCAGGCCCTGCATTCCCTTCCAGTGCTATTCAGGGGTGATGGAGAATAAGACCAGCCCTCTAGCTCTATCTGTGTGGTTCCAGCCACCAGGTTTATCAAGCAAAACTAAGCCAACATCCCTGCTCCTATCATAGTCCAAAGACCAACAATTGCACGTATGTAATCAAGTCAACTGTCACAACTTAAACAGGGAAAATGAATTCTGAGTCATTATTGGCCCTATCATGGCCAAAATGACTCTCAGGCGAATTTACAGCAGCCCCCAGCATGTAAGGAAGACCACAACCAACACAACCAACAACGTGGAAAAACACAGCCCGTCCTGGGCAACGAAATCACCCAAAAAACATACACAGACCGAGTTGGGGAAGAAATTACAGTCTCCCAGCCTGTGGGTGAGCGTGAGAAACAATGCAGAACCCAAAATCGTCCCGTGAGTACAGGATACGGCCACACTATTCACCAATACGCAGAGGAAAACTGCTACGTGGTAAATCTAGCAAAATCCTGTGCATGAAAACAGTGAGCGGCCAAATGGGAAGTGCGTGAAGGTGAACAGCTACTAGGAGGACGCGAATTTTCAGTGCGTGGGTGCTCAGCAACTCATGGAGAGGAGAAGAATGTCTGCGTGAGAGGTGATAGTCGTTTTTCCTTTCCATTCATAAGTCCACTATGGGTGGAGTGTACGTGGAGGCATGGACTGACAGTCCTGCCACCCCACTCCCAAAACAATTAACTGCCATAACTTCCCTCAGCTACGAGCAGAAATTATTAACTGAAGGTGGTTGGGATAAAACAAAATGAGAAGACACATGGATTTTCAACCCATTGGCCAAAGCTGGACAATTTCCCCCACATCCTTATCCTTGGGAAAATCATGCCCCTTTCGATTTAGTTGCCACGACCGTAGCTGGTTGTGTTCATTAAATTAATTATAGATGCATATTTACATGATGACCAACATAATATATATATGCCGCATGCCCCGATACACCATCGGTGACAATTTAAATCCTAAGCATAACGTGACCGATCAATGGTGGGGCCTTGGCCTTTAACTCCACACCATGATCATTTACAATATACACATCATATACATCTAATGTAACGGGGTCAAAACCAGGGCATTACATTCCCCTCCCCCTTCAATAGCATTGTCCTCAGTGCTTTACAAAATTGAACAAAATGCTACACTGGTATCGCCTCAGTGTTCCGCAGAATTGAACAAAAATGGATGTGCCAATCGCATGGCATCCTCTAGCTCCGATGTAGCCTCTTCAGGTCTGAAGTGCTCCCATTGCACCTTTACCTAACCTATGGCTCGGTTTCGGAGCATTGTGACCTTCCTGTCGAGGATGCGCATTGGCTCGATTCCGAACTCTCCCTCGGGTTCCACCTGAATCACATCCCAATTTATCACATGGTTAGGATCATGTACATATCTTTTAAGCAAAGAAACATGAAAAACATTATGAGCCCTAGTGCTAGCAGGCAATGCAAGTCTATATGCAACTGGCCCTATCCTTTCGAGCACTTCAAACGGCCCACAATATCTAGGTGACAACTTGGCACAACTTCCAAGCTTCAAGGAACTTTTCCTTGCCCTCACTCTAAGGTAAACGTGATCCCCAACACTGAATTCCCTGTTCACCCTATGCTTATCTGCATAGCTTTTCTGTCTGTCCTGTGCTACTTTTAGCTTCTGTCCGATCCTAACAACCTCTTGCTCCATTTCCTTGAGCAATTCTGGACCAAGCACAATCCGGTTCACTGGGTTATCCCAAGTCACAGGTGTCCTACACCTTATTCCATACAAAGCTTCATACGGACTCATCCCCAGGGATGCCTGATGTCCATTGTTATAAGCAAACTCTACCAAGTGCAAGTAATCTTCCCACTTGGTTGGTTTGTCCATCACATACATGTGAAGCATATCTTCAAGCACCTGATTAACTCTCTCGGTCTACCCATCCGTCTGAGGATGGTATGCAGTGCTGAAGTTTAGCTTTGTACCCAAATCTGCAAACAACCCCTTCCAAAAGTTGGAAGTGAACTTGACATCTCGGTCAGATACTATTGCCTTCGGCAATCCATGCAATTTGAATATCTCCTTCATGAATATCTTTGCAATGTCGCCAGTCTCATATGTAGACTTAACTGGTATAAAATGTGCTGCCTTAGTCAACTTGTCTACCACAACCATAATAAAATCATGTTGTCTCCAAGTCATCGGCAATCCTATAATAAAATCCATGGAAATAACTTCCCATTTCCATTCTGGAACTGGCAAAGGCTGCAATAGACTTGCTGGGTGTTGATGCTCAACCTTTACCTGCTGACATTTCATACACCTTGAAATGTACTCGGCCATGTCCTTTTTCATACCTGGCCAAAAGTACTGCTTTCTAGCTGTAGCAATTGTCTTCTGATATCCTGGGTGACCAGCATACGGAGCTTGATGGATTTCATCCATAACAACTCTCCTTAAATCTGCTACATTCGGAATATAAATTCTTCCTTTAAAAGTGAGAAGTCCACCTTCTTCCAATTTATATCCCTCGTACCTCTTCTCAAGGCTTTGCTGTTGCAATTTGTCTTTTACCTACTCATACAATTCATCTCCAGCAGCATGACTAACAATCTACTGCCTCAAATCTGATTGGCAATTACTAAGAGATGCCACATGCATTTCCTGCATCTTCTTGCTAAGTGCATCAGCTACCTTGTTTTCTTTTCCCTTTATGTGCTTGATTTCAAAATCAAACTCACATAAAAACTCCAGCCATCTTGCTTGCCTAGCATTCAAGGTAGGCTGATCAAACAAATACTTCAGTCCATAATGATCTGTCCTGAGCTCAAATCTCCTACCCATTAAGTAATGTCTCCACATCTTGAGGGCATGTACTATGGCTGCAAGCTCTAGATCATGATGTTACGGAGAGAAATTCCTATGGCTTGGGGTACCACAACAGACAGCTAGACTCCAGAAATCAATCTTTCCCAATATGCAACAGAAATAAACAATCTAACACTAAAG
>LPNX010507849.1:2799-37007 GCA_001517045.1 Pseudotsuga menziesii
TATAGCTTAGAAAATAAAGACTGATCATGCAAAATTTTTAATACCTCTTCTAGGTGATGCAAATGTTCCTTCCATGTTTTACTATAAATAAGAATGTCATCAAAGAAAACTAGTACAAACTTACGAAGTTGATTGTGGAAGATATTGTTCATGCATGATTGGAATGTGGTAGGTGTTGGTACCAGCATTTACCCCATTAAAATTTACTTTCGTTGCGAGAACGTTCACTAGCATATTTATCAAAGCTCTAAATCATTTGCGTCAAAGTCTTAAATCCAAAACTAGTGAATGTCTCTTTGGTCCATAATGCTCTACGTATTCATACTAGTATTACCCCAGTTCCTCAACATCAATGAGTTCAAGTTTAATTTTTGGTCATTTTGGTTTGAATAAAACATTAAGATAGCCATTACCTTATTCATTCAAGACGTAGTGCCCAAATTCCATGAAAACCTAATCTCAATATTCTAAGCCAAGTCAAAAGTCCAAAAAAATATAAAATAAACCTTTTATTAATTTAAAAAGGTTTTTGGATTTCTATTTATATGTTAAAAAGGTTTAACATATATCATTTTATTATAAACCTTTTAATATAAAAATTTAAATTTCTATACCCTCTCATGTTAAAAATCATAAATCAAACTTTTATAATAAATCTTAGCATGTGAAATAAAATGCACGTGGAATTTATCATTTGGATATTTTTGTCCAAATGTTAAACTCACCTTATTGTGTGTTAAAAATCATAAATCAAACTTTTATAATAAATCTTAACATGTGAAATAAAAAGCTTGTGGAATTTATCATTTGGATCTTTTTGTCCAAATGTTAAACTCACCTTATCGTGTTTTGCAAAAGATAGTTTAGGATTTAATCCTCGAACACATCTTTGGATTATAGTTTCCAGTAGAAGTCTATACTTTGCATCCAGCTCTCAATCTCTCTCATTAATTCCCAAGCGAGGCTCATTACTCCATAAGCCTTAAGATGTAAGGGGAAAATAAAAACCTCAATATTAGACAGAAACTCCTTTTATCCTTTTGCATGTGGGATATGTCCCACAAAAAATGGTAAGCAACAGGTGCCCGAAAGCAGCTACGACATGCATCCTCGTGAATGTTCCATCATTTCATATGTGTAGAAACATTATTTCCATTTTTAATAATATTTTGCATGGAGGGTTCTGGTAGAAGTTGTGCCTGATAGTTTAAAGTATCCTCCGTACCTGCTATGAAATTACATGCAAATTTAAGAGACTCAATTGAATTTTATGTTATGGTACTTATGATTTAGGTTTTTATGAAGAAGTCATTTGAGAGGGAATGATATTGGTCAGTGTTTTGGGACAATTAATGGCGGAGATTTTAAAAGAAATTCCTTTTACAACTTAACCAAAGCACCTTTCCTAGGTTCCAATAATTTGAGAAAAGAGGCAAGCGAAATCAATTCCAGATTTGATCTAGGTTAAGGACAAACCGAAGTGGTCATACACAGATTTGAAGGAGATTTTATTGACAGTAAACCGCTAGATCATTGAAGATCCAATTCTTGACTATGCAAATCAGCTAATTCAGCTATTTTAGTCCTTTCAAATCATGACCAATGCCTAATAAAGGTATTTAGTCTATATAGATTATTTTATATCAGATATATACAGTTTAAAATCCATTTTTGTAGGAGACAACCCATCAGTTTGGAAGGAGCGCCTTATCACATGTCCAGCTTATATTTTTTATGAGCGATCTTAGTCTCATTTCTAGATCTGGACATAATTATTGGAAACGGGTGACAACTGTGTTTTGGGTGGTTACATAATGAACTTACCAAATTAATTTAGTTTGTTCAGTTAAGAGTACCGTGAAAAAAATGTATATATCTATTGTATTCTCATAAAGAAGTGTTGAAGAGTTGTAAGTTATTGTAATCTTCATTCATTGAATAATAAGGAAGACCAATACCATTGCTCCTTGGATGTTTCCCTCTCGAAAGTTTTACCACAGTAAACCTTTGTGTTTATTATTGAATGTTTGTTATATATTCTGTGTTCTATTTTCTCTGTGGATCTTAGATATCAAATCCAACAAGTGATATCAAAACCCGAGTGCTGAAGGAGACCATGTGTGGTAGTGCCTGCATTTGCTGCTGGAAGTAAACATTGAGCACATCCGTGTGGACTGTTGGCAACTGAGAAGAATCGGGTGAAGCGAACCCAAAAAGCCTGGAAGGATTGCAGAGTCTGTCAGCTGTCGGTGCGTGGAGTCTGTCAGCCGTTGGTTGCTGCTATTGCAGCTGAACCTCCCCGATTGCCAAACTGCTGCTGCGTTATTTTTTGTAGAGTGGTAACCTTTAAATTTTTTCTGCAGTTATTATTTATGGAATAAGGAAATGTGCTAATAAAAAATTTAGAAGTTTGGAATGAATTTTTTTTATTGAAAGGCTGAAATTGGAAAGTTTTGAATAATAAAAAAATTTGGAAGTTTGGAATAAATTTTTTTATTGGAAGGCTGAAACTGGAAAGTTTTGGAATAATAAAAAAATTTGGAAGTTTGGAATACATTTTTTTATTGGAAGGTTGAAACTGGAATGTTTTGAAATAATAAAAAAAATTGGAAGTTTGGAATAATTTTTTTTTTATTGGAAGGCTGAAACTGGAAAGTTTTGGAATAAATTAAAAATTTTAAAGTCAAGCTTTCTGCGGCAAGTTTTTGGAAATATGTATTTCAAATAAAAGTAACTAGCAGTGATATTTAAAAATTTCTTGAGAAAATGACAAAAACACAAAGTTTTAAATTTGAAAAATTTATTGAGAAAATGACAAAAACACAGTTTTAAATTTGAAATTGAAAAATTCTACGAGAGCAACAATTTCGAGTTATGGAAGGTCAAGATGAGGGATATGCTAATACAACAAGGAGTGGCAAAGGCACTGGTAGGGAAAACCAAGAAACCCTATGATATTTCCAATGAAGACTGGAACGAGATAGATGAAAAAGCTCTGAGTGCTATTCGATTATGCTTGGCTGATGATCTTTTATTTAACACTGCGTTTGAAACTACAACAACAAGTCTCTGGACAAAATTGGAAAGATTGTATATGACTAAATCCTTGACAAATAAAATCCTCTTGAAGCGACAGTTATTTACCTCACGTATGAAAGAAGGTACAAAAATTTCGGATCACTTATGCATTCAATACTCTTGTTTGTAAGTTGTATAGTATGGAAGATATTATAAACTTATGAAGACAAGGCGATTTTAATGTTGTGCTCTCTACCTGATTCATGGGTACATTTTGTAACCTCTATTAGTTTCAGTTTTGTTGAGTCTATTACCTTGGATTATGTTGTGGGAGCCTTAATTTTGAGGAAACTCGAAAGAAATCTAGTCTTAAAAACTTGACATTAGAAGTAATGATAGCCAGGGGAAGAACCAGTGAAAGAGGACAACATTCAAGGGGTACATCAAGATCAAATTCGAAGGGCAAAAAAAGTAAATTGAAGTGTTGGTTTTGCAATAAAGCAGGACATTTTAAAAAAGATTGCTAGAAACAAAAACAAGATTCTAGGGAGGAGAACTCTACAAATGAGGCAAACATAGCAGAAAATGATTCATGAATGATTCAGGTATGATTGATGAGGTATTGACTACTTCTAATGGCTCAGAATATCATTATGGTTGGTTAGTTGATTTTGGAGCATCTCATCACATGTGTCTTCATAGAAGTTGGTTTCACACATACCAATCTGTAGATGACGGTATAGTTTATATGGGAAATAATGTTACATGTAAAACTGATGAAGATACTTGCTGATCGAAAGTTGCTTCCTAGTTTAAAATCTGTAGATTTGAAGTTTTGTGAGCATTGTGTTTATGGTAAACAAGCTAGACAAAAATTTAAATATGGAAAAAACACAACAGTAAAGGTATCCTAGACTATATTCATTCTGATCTAAGGGGACCATCTCCTAAAATTTCTTATGGGGGATCATCATATTTCATCAGTTTTATAGATGATTACTCAAGGAAAGTCTGGATCTATTGGTTAAAGAGTAAAACTGATGTTTTTGATATATTTAAGCAGTTTAGAGCTTTGGTTGAAAATAGCACTGGCAGGTTCATTAAATGTCTTAGAATAGATAACGGAACCTATTGGAATATATTAAACCCACCCATAACTTAGGATAAAATAATTAATCATTATTTGATTAATTATTCACCCACTAGCTTAATTAGTTAGCATCCACTTACACCTTAAAGTCAATACATGCCATCTATATCCTAGGAATGATTTATTTCTAATTCTGGGTTGATATTGACCACCTTTTGACCATCTAGAATTAGTATATAGGACTTTACAGTAGATTTTTCTTTATTCCGCTTTTTCTACTTTTCCTGCTTTTCTATGGATAAGATAAAAGCTAGTCAACTAGGAAACTCGTAGCTTTTGTTTCCAACCCATCCTCCATTAGTTTTTCTCCATTTTCTAGGATTAGCACATGTTTTCCATCTCCTTGACAACTCACTCATGCTTTTTCCAACTCGTGAGGTCCTTGATATATTTGGGAAGTGCTTTAGCTACCTATGGGGGTTTTCTATATTTTGGTAAGTTAGCCTTTTTGAGCTTTATGAGTTGTTTCCATACAATTCGATTTTCCTATAAGGGATGTACTATTTATGTACACTATTATTCATCATTATTCAATGGAAATGATACACACCAATATTGATCTCTTCATTCATGTGATTCCGTCTATTTTCTTCTCTCTATTTTTTCTGTGTATGCTTGTGAGATTTCTTAGTAGCAAGATCTATTTCCTGTGCTTCTTCTTAGAATCATTGCTCATAGCATTGATCTATTATTTTCTACATGGTATCAAAGCTACAGGGAGCACAACCTTGCCATCTTCTACAACAACAATGTTGATCAAGTTCTACAGAGTTGAGGAGCGCATCCAGTCTCCTATCCCTCTCTAAGGAAGAGCTTGTCTAGCTTACAAGATTTTCTCCTAGTTTGTTTTGTAGGTTGCAGAGAGTATCTACTAGAGAATATCAACAACTTCTATATGGATTCAAAAGTTCCTCTACTATCTCCTTTCAACTATGCTGATTGGAAGCCAAAGATGAGTGCATACTTGAAGAGGCAATGTCTCTTTGATGTCTCCATTGGTGCATTGAGTGAACCTGAGTCTTATGAAGAGAAGATTGATTGGCTTAATAATTGTGATAGAGATTATGGAATTATGTGTTTGGGAATGTTTCCAAATATATATCATCTCATAGATTCTGCTGAGTTTCCATTTGAGATTTGGAAAATTTTGGAGAAAGCTTTTGGTTTGCAGGAAATAGAAGGTGAAGCATGGAGTGAACCCAACATCTCCTCTTGTTCTCTTTCTCAAGATTTCTTGGCCTCTACATTATCTGATGAAGTTGATCATGATGAAGAAGTTTCTCATACATCTCATGCTGCTGCTGCCCTCTTTGATTCGAATGCTTCCTCCTTCAATGAAGAAGCAAATATTGAACAACCATATTGAAGGTGATTTTTCTTATTGTGATACTATCGATGAAAAACAAGTAACATATGGAGCTGCTACTGATATTGATTTGATCCTATAACCCATTCATTGTTCTCTAAATCTCCTATCTTAGATTCTAAGATCTATTTGCCAGATTCTTCACACCTTTTGCATACCTCTCTCATTGATGGTGTGCAACCCAGTGACTTCCAGGATGTTTGCTTAGCCACATCAAGCCTCATTTGTGTCATACCACTTACCTTACTTGATCTCATGTGCTTCAACATATCCTCCTTTGTTCTTGGCATCGATAATCAGAGCCTTCTTGAAGATTTTGAACATCTCCTTATTTCCTCCTTTCATACAGAGTATTCATTACCAGTGTATTCCCATGAGTCTATTGATATGCTTATATGTGATCCTTTGGATTCTGATTTAGAAGCATATTTGCAGATTGGTACACATATCATACCACCATCCATACCATCTACCATAGCTCTGAATAATCCTAAGACTATACAAATCCCTATTTCACTAGTTGATTCCTCATTGGTATCTTATGCAGTGATATTTATCTTACATGATTTGAAGTCTTTCCTAACTTTCAGTGGCTGGTTATCCATGACCTTAGTTATATATGGACTGATATTAAACATGTTTGGATTTGTTCTAAACACTTATGGTTCATATCTTATGCCCATCCATCATTCAGATTTTTACACCTATCAGTTTTCCCCAGTTGCTCATAATTTTCCTAGTCTAGCCCTATATCCTCATGGAGCCATTGAAGCCTTTGTCCTTGTTGTTCCATATGCTAATATTTCTGATATATCAGAGTTTTATCAGCCTTATATCATATCTATACAGGTGCTACATCAGATTGGAAGATTGACATGTGATTCACATCACAATTTTTCACCTATTCAAGGAATTGGGTGTGAAATAAATTGTCTTAATTTTTGTACTCTTTGGAAATGAGTATGCACAGATCTCTTTTCCATTTCAAATTATCTTTGCAAATCAGAGATTGACAGTAGCAAGAAGCATTCATATAATGGTCCGACTTCATTAGTTGATGAGATACAATGAGTCTCTCCTCTTCCTTCTTGCAGGTTCTATACTCGAGCACATGATCATGGAGTTCATTATTTATTCAGCAAGTCCTTCATCCATAAGCAGTTCAGTTAGCTCATTAAAGTGAAGATGAAGATATGTTAAAGACATATTTCAAATTTTTTTCCTTCTCCTATCTTGAGGGAGGATTTTTTCCATGTGGTTTTGCCTCTTTTCTTACTTTTCTGGACATAATAATTTTTAAAGGGTGACCATAGCCTTGTTGCTGGGCCCTATATACATCCATATTTTTTGTCATACCATCATAAAGTCAGACTTATAGGGGGGTGTTGGAATATATTAAACCCACTCATAACTTAGGATAAAATAATTAATCATTATTTGATTAATTATTCATCCACTAGTTTAATTAGTTGGCATCCACTTACACCTTAAAGTCAATACATGCCATCTATATCCTAGGGATTATTTATTTCTAATTCTGGGTTGATCTTGACCACCTTTTGACCATCCAGAATTAGTATACAGGACTTTACAATAGATTCTGCTTTATTCTGTTTTTTCTACTTTTCCTGCTTTTCTATGGATAAGATAAAAGCTAGTCAACTAGGAAACTAGTAGCTTTTGTTTCTAACCCATCCTCCATTAGTTTTTCTCCATTTTCTAGGATTAAAATTTTTTTTCCATCTCCTTGACAACTCACTCATGCTTTTTCAAAATCATGAGGCCCTTGATATATTTGAGAAGTGCTTTAGCCACCTATGGGGGTTTGCTATATTTTGGTAAGTCAGCCTTTTGAGATTTATGAGTTGTTTCCATACAATTCAATTTTCCTATGAGGGATGTAATATTTATGTACACTATTATTCATCATTATTCAATGGAAGGATACACACCAATATTCATATTTCAATTCATGTGATTTAGTCTTTTTTCTTCTCTCCATTTTTCCTGTGTATGCTTGTGATAATTCTTAGTAGCAAGATCTATTTCCTACTCTTCTTCTTAGAATAATTGCTCATAGCATTGATCTATTATTTTCTACAGAACCGAGTTTACTTCTAAGGAATTTGATAATTATTGCAAGAAGGATGGGATCGAGAGGCATAAGACCACTATTTACATCCGCAGCAGAATGGCGTTGTTGAACGCATGAACATGACTCTTCTTGAAAGAGCAAGGAGTATGCTCAGTAATGAAAACTTGTAGTAGGAATTTTGGGGAGAGGCATTGCTTATAGCTTGTTACTTGGTCAATCGATCACCATCAATGACCATTGACTGCAAAATTTTGGAAGAGGTATGGACATGTCAACAATGTGATTATTCTAATCTTAGAGTATTTGGTTGTGAAGCTTATGCTCTTATTCCCAAAAATCAGCGTTCCAAACTAGATCGTAAATCAAGAAAATTGATCTTTGTTGGATATGGTGATGATTTTAAGGGATATAGATTGTGTAATCCTACTGTCCACAAAGTCATCATAAACAGAGATGTAACATTTAATGAACTTTCTCTATCAAATTTAGATGTAAGTAATGATTTGAAATAGGATAATGTAACACAGTTGCAGAAAGTTTAGTTTGATACTCAGTCATGTACAGAGGGCAATCATGAGGATGTCCAGGAAGAGGATATTCATGAGGACACTCCTCAGGAAGAGGATGCACAAACATAAATAACACAACAATCTCTACTGAGATCTACACGGGACATAACTTTTCCAAAGAGGCATGATGATTTTGTCACATCTGTTGCGTTCATTTGAAATGAAGGAGAACCTGACAGTTATCAGGAAGCATTGAAAGTGTCTGACAGTGACAAATGGAAACCTGCAATGAAAGAAGAAATTGATTCTTTGGCAAACAACAAGACATGGGATCTTGTGGAACTTCCGGAGAGTAGGAAAGTGGTTGGATACAAATGGGTGTACAAACTGAATAAAGGAGTTGATGACACTGTACTGAAGTACAAAGTGAGACTGGTTGCAAAAGGGTTTTCTCAAAAAGCAGGTATTGACTTTCATGATATTTTTTCACCAGTTGTAAAACTTGTTTCTATCAGAATTTTGTTAGCACTAGTTGCCTCGTATGTTTTGGAGTTAGAGCATCTAGATGTCAAAACAAATTTCTTACATGGGGATTTAGATGAGGAAATTTTCATGGAACAACTAGAAGGGTTTGTTCAGAATTAGAACAAGAGGTTTTTTGGAAGCTCAGAAAGTCATTGTATGGCCTGAGGCAGTGTCCCAGGAAATGATACAAGAAATTTGATTCTTTCATGGTGAGTTAGAATTTTACCAGGAGTGAGTATGATCATTGTGTTTACTTTAAAAAGTTGGAAAATGACATGTTCATTATTTTGGTGTTATATGTTGATGATATGATTGTCACAAGCAAGAGCATGTTTGAAATCAGCAGGTTAAAGGCTCACTTGGCTAGGACGTTTGATATGAAGGATCTAGGAGCAGCAAATCAGATTTTGGGCATGCAGATACATAGAGACAGGAAAAATGGAAAGTTGTGGTTATCACAAAAGAAGCATGTGGAGAAAATACTTCATAGATTCAGTATGAATAAGGTGAAACCTATTAATATCCCTTTAGGTTCTCATTTCAAGCTTTCTTCATGTTTGAGTCCTAAAAATGATGAAGAAAAGCAGTATATGTCTCATATACCGTATGCTAATGTAGTAGGAAGTCTAATGTATGTGATGATAAGTACAAGACCAAATATTTCACATGTAGTTGATGTTGTTAGTAGATACATGGAAAATCTAGTAAAATAGCATTGGGTAGCAATGAAATGGGTGCTTCAGTATCTAAGAAGAAAAAGAAACTATTGTATCACTTTTGATGGTTGTAGTGATGAAGTCTGTGGTTATGTTGATTCTGATTTTGCAGGTAATTTGGACAAGAGGAGGTCCACTTTAGGTTATTTCTTTACTCTTGCAGGTGGAGCTATTAGTTGGATGTCAAAGCTTCAGAATATTGTTGCTTTATCCACTACATAAGCAGAATATATAGCTGCTTCACATGCTTGCAAAGAGGCAGTCTGGTTAAAAGGTTTGCTGGGTGAGTTAGGAAAAGTTCAAAACACTATAAAAGTTTTTTGTGATAGTCAAAGTGCTATTCATTTGGTTAAAAATATAGCTTATCACAGTAAGACAACGCATATTCCTGTAAAATGCCATTTTGTTAGACATGTTGTTAATGAAGGTGGAGTGGTTCTTGAAAAGGTTCACACTAAAGAGAATAGTGCAAACATGTTCATGAAGCTGGTTACTTTAGAGAAGCTATGGTGGTGCCTAGCTTCTCTAGGCTTGCAGGAAAGGTGATGAATAGAACAATGAGCAAGGTATTAGGTAAATTGTTTTCAAGGTGGAGATTGTTGGAAACGGGTGACAACCGTTCTCTCGGTGGCTGCATAACGAACTTACCGAATTAATTTAGTTTGTTCAGTTAAGAGTAATCGTGAAAGAAATGTATATATTTCTTGTATTCTCGTAGAGAAGTGTCAGAGAGTTGTAAGCTGTTGTAATCTTCATTCACTGAATAATAAGGAAGACTGATACCATTGCTCCGTGGATGTTTCCCTTTTGAGGGTTTTACCACATCAAACCTTTTTGTTGATTATAGAATGTCTGTTATATATTTTGTGTTTTATTTTCTATGTGGATCTCAGATGTCAGATCCAACAATAATTCACTTCGTATAATTATCACTGGAAATTAAAAAGAGAGGATAAAATCCAATTATTCTAGATTTGGTGGCGGAATATCAAGAGATTTTGGTGGCAACTAAAAGACAGATGAAAGAGCATTCAAATATGGCTCCAACAGTTTCCCATTTGAAGGAGAAGAATGTGAATGATAAGGATTTAGTTCCATATTTCTATGAAAAAGATTAATAGTCAATTAAAAGTCGACTCCAAATTGAAGGAATGGAATTAAGAAATAAATATCTTTTTTTCCTAAAAACATGTAACAACCTGCAGATGTTTTTTTTTCTATAAAGTATGTTATTGTAATCAAGAGGTGTAGTCAGAGACGCTTGAGAGAGCTGTAGGGGAACTTCAATCCAAAGAGGAGAAGTGTAGGGGAAATTCAAGCCAAAGAGGAGAAGTGTAGGGGAACTTAAAGCCAAAGAGGAGAATATTTCTAGATTGTATTGAAACTTGTTTATCTTTTTGAAGTTAATATAGAAGCTCTTCCTTTCTAACCTGAGTTTCATCACGGTACTATGTTCAATATGTATTTGTATGTGTTCTATCCACTGGTATGTAGTTTGGTGAAGGAATTCATTTGTTTGTTGTTCCTTTCCATTATCATTATACTTGTTATGTGTACATGGTTATTTTCAGAATTCATCACCATTGGATGCTCTATTTAGAATCATTCTTTAAACTCATTCTTCTACAACTATGTTAGAGATCCATCCTTGATAGATGCCTCTTGCGTAGTGATCTGTTTCTTCATTTCAAATTGTATTTCATCAATTTATTCACTGAACATGATAATTACCTTTCCTCATAGTTATTTTAAAGGAATTTAGCCAGTTATTAGCTATAATCCATTGAGATTCAAGTTTTGACTTCATTCCTAATGGAATATCTTTGATGCACAACTTACTTCCCTCTTCCTTTCTCATCCAGTCTTGTTTATCAATTTACCAAATCCAATAGAATTTTATTCATCCCTAGAGCTTAAGATGTGCTAGCCATGCTCCTTTTGCAGTCAAGGTGCATCTTTTAGCACTAACAACAGGTGCATTTGTCAATACAAAGGGCATGTAAACAAACTCAAAGTGACCATAGTGGCATTTGAAATCAATCTTTGGTATGTATTCTTCCCTCATTTGAATTTGATGATAACCAGATCTAAGGTCAATCTTTGAGAAGAACTTGGATCCATGGTGCTCATCCATGAGATCATCAATCCTTGGGGTGGGATATCTATATTTCACTGTCTTCTTATTCAAAGATCTAAAACCAATTCACATCCTCAAAGTTCCATCCTTTTTCGTTAACATAGCAACTGAAGAAGCATATGGTCTGGAACTAGGCCTTATGAGACCCAACTCCAAGAGCTCTTTAATGGCCTCTTCAATATTATCTCGAATCATTTTGGTGTGTCTATAGGGATTCATTTTGGTAGGTTTTTTTCCTATCTCTAACTCAATGATATGATTCACCCCTCTGTTTGGTGGTCTTCCTGGGGGAAGGTCTCAAAAAACCCTCTCATACTTACTCAATAATTTATCTATTTCTTTAGGATGATTGAAAACCTTCAAGTGAGGTTTAGGATATTCAATTAAACATTAAACAACCCATTCCATGTCTCCATGCCTCAAGATAGAACGCATGTTGTGAGAGGACACCACTTGATTTGGGTAAGTGCTCATTCCCCTCAACAAGATGGGTTTCCCTTCCGAATTTTTGAACCTCATTTCAGGGAATTGATAGTTAACTGTATTCTCCCCTAAAGAATACAACTATTGTAATCCCAAAACCACATTTGTATCAACCACATTCACCACATAAAAATTGTGAGTGATAGTATGATTTCCTATAGTAACTTGAAGCTTTGTAATCCATTTAGTGCAGTCCATAGAATCGTTACATGGAACAATGACTGTGAAACCATCAAAAGTTTTCGCTTGTAACTTTCTCTTCTCCATCAAGGATGCATCCGTGAATTTATGAGTGGCTCCACCATCCACTAGAACCGTGACCTTTCGGCCTTGTATGTTACCCTTGATCCTCAAGGTGTGGAATCTAGGTACACCTGAGAGTACTGCAATTTTCTTGTCTTAGGAGTGGGATATTATTATTCTATTGTTTCACACCCATCTTATTGTGCTACAAGTTGTGCTTCATACCCCTCCTCCCCCTATTAATCATCTTCATACAAAAATTCAATGTAGTGTGCCTTCCCCTTTTCACACTTATGTCCTGGAACCCAAGGTTGTTGGTATGTGAAACATAGATTCTTTCTTCTAAGTTTTCTGTTTTCTTTGTCCTCCTTTATTTTCTTTCGAAAAAGACTCATTTTTCCATGGTTTCTCCCTTTCCTTGAACTTGGAAGGGAAATTTGTCTTGGGTGGGTATTTGGTTCTTGGAAACACATTTTGCAAATCTCTTGTCAAATTCATGGAATCCTTCAATGTGGATGGCTTGTGGGATTTCATGAGCCCTATCAAAGGTTCTGTCAATCCTTCAGTAAATAGTAAAACCAACCTAGCCATAGATACATCAGAAACCATTCCTAAAAGATTTTCAAAATCTAAGATATATGCTTTAGGAGTTGCAAATTGCTTCAATTGTTTTAGTTATTTGAAGGGAATTTCAGGGTCTTTCCTCTAAATCTCTCCATTAATGCATTGGAGAAACCATCATAAGACAAAATATGATAATGTCCTAAGGTTATAATACCATGGAACCACCAATCACTAGATTCCTTGCTAGGATTTCATATGCTAGACTAGATATCATTAGTGTTCAATCCAAATTCACAACAGTGGCATATGTAGAATCATTGAAAGAAACACAACAACAAGATAGACATAGTATTTATCTTGGGAAACACTCAAGGGGAAGAAAACTCAACAAAAATTTCTCTGTATAAGATGTATAAGATATAACCCCAAAAAATGTATTCTCCTCCTTGCTGTTCTCTCTCTCTCTCTCCTATGTGGTACACAAGTGAGTGAGTCTATGTTATAATGAGGAACACAACTCCTCTATTTATACACAATGTGTCAACTGATTTTTACCCTAGACAAGTCAACCCCACTTAATTAATTGGGCCGACTTCACCTAGGAAGACTCAAAAAAATATTTTATATTATCCATTAGGGTACTAATGACCCGAATTACAATGGAGGCTTTACCTCGTGACTCTATAATGACCAATTACAATAGTAACACCCCGATGAAGGAATAATAACATCTCCCTTGAGTTACATCAGTTAAATGCATTTAGAATATCCTTTGAAGTTACAATATTTCAACACCCCACCTTAATAAGAAGGATATTTTGCTGACAACATCGTAATAGAGTATAGGAGTAATGAGAAAGAGTATATTTAGCAGTATCAAGGGAATACATCTATATGTCATAGGAATTTTTCACAATCAGTAACTAGAACAATTACTCTCCAATGTCTTCATCTTCTACAGCACATGATTACTTGATCCTTTTACAGCAACACTTTGATCTTTCAATCCTTCGTAGCAGTAATTTGATATTATGATCCTTTGTAGGACAACTTCTATCTTCTCAATCCTTTGTAGCAGCACTTCAATCTTCTGATCCTTTGCAGCAACATGTTGAGCTTCTGATCCTTTGCAATAACACTTCGATCTTCTCGATCCTTTGTAGCACCACTTCGATCCTTTCAATCCTTTTCAGCAACACTTCGATATTCTCGATCCTTTGCACCAACACTTCGATCCTTTTGATCCTTTGCAGCAACACTTTGATCTTCTTGATCCTTTGCAACCACACTTTGATCAATTTGAACATTTTCCACCACGTTACCTATAGTACACATGATCTCTTTTCAAGATGATCAAACGCTATCAATTTAGGGCATAGGTCCAAGGATGATGCAATTTTCCATCGGCCTAATCCCCCTTAACGTGGAGGGTCCATAGTATCGACCAGCTGAATTGTCTACAACTCAATGTAGATCTCAACCACACCTAGATCCAGGCCCTCTCATTCGTAAGGACTCAATGTATACCATCCTCACCCTGTTATAGCTAGCACCACCACTGAGTGAGTGTTATACTACAACATCTACACATACATGTAGTCATACTCTCCATACAAGAGTATTGTTTGCATATTCCCTCATCATAGAACATCCTTTCCACTAAGGCTAGGACTACTCCCTAGAAAGTGTTATACTATGACGTCCATGAGGACTCATCATAGAACATCTTTACCACTAAGTATAGGACCACTCTCAAGCGAGTGTTATTATACAAGATCTACATATAAATGTAGGTATACTCTCCATAATAGATTAATTTCTACAGAGAAAATCTTGACCACATGTAAATGTCGGACCGGTCGCGTGTAAGGAATCATCGTAGAGCATACTTACCAATAAGGTTAGGACCACTCCTAAGTGAGTGTTATTCTACATGATCCACAAATGAATGTGGGTACTCTCCATGTGAGAGTAACGTTTGCAGGGCCATCCTTAGTAAGGACCACTCTCAAGAGAAGAGTGTTATTTTCTTCCAGACCATACTATTGTCCACAAGTGAATATCGTACCTCATCATAATATTGAGGAAAACTTGGCCTCTTTCATACTAGAGATTCACTATCATCCCATCATTGATGCCAGTCTTATCATCTCTCCCCCTTTCTTGGGAGGATCCATATTATCAAAATGATCCCTCTTTTTCTAAGGAGGGTTCATATCTTCTACCTGCTCTTCCTTTCTGAGGAGAGTCCATATCTTCAGATTGTTCCTCCTTTTCGAAGAGAGTCCATATCTTCATCATTTGTAGTACCAACACTGTTCCTCCTTGTGAGGAAAATATTTTCGAACTACACCAATATTGTAATGGAAATATTCAAACTTTACTTGAGATAGAGGCTTAGTTATCACATCAACAACTTGCTTATCGGTACTCATATACTGGAGTTTTATAGCTCCCTTTTGTACCATATCCCTTATATAAAAGTATCATGTTTCTACGTGCTTTGATTTATCACCGAACACTAGATTCTTTGTCATATTTATGTAACTATGGTTGTCACAAAGAATCAGTGTGGTGTCCAACTCCATGTCAAATAGTCCTGACATCAGTTTCTAAAGCCATATTTGCTTCACAACTAGCAGAGCAAGATGCTATGTACTCTTCTTCAGCTATGCTGAGAGAAACACTGGAATGTTTCTTACTAAACCATGAGATCATGTCAGATCCCAGACAGTAACATCCACCTAAGGTGCTCTTTCTTTCTATGGCACTTCCTGCCCAATCTAAATCCATATATCCATATAACCTCTAGTCATGATCTATACCATAGTAAAGTACCAAGTCTATCGTACCTTTTAGGTACCTCATCACATGCTTTGCAGGTATCAAGTGAACCTGTCTAGGTTTAACGAGATACTGACTCAAGGTGTTCACAGCAAAGCACATATATGGCCTTTTGTTCGTCATATGCATTAATGACCCAATAATCTGTCTGTACTGAGTCATATCCACTAACTATGATGACTCATCAGATAACAACTTCAGGTTGGTATCCATGGGTGTGGCCATGGATTTACAATCCAACATATCAAATATTTTCAATATTTATACTACATAATTCCCCTAATTCAGAAATATTCCTTTTGGGCTCTACCAAAGTTCCAACTCTAGGAAATAATGCATTAATCCAAGATCTTTCATCTCAAATTCTTCAGCTAGATTCTTCTTGCAATTTGTGATATGTTTCTCATTTCTTGTCAGAAATAGATCATCCACATGCATTAATAGTATGGTAGGTTCATCATCCATAATATTCATGTAAATATTAGGATCAACTTTACTTTTGGTAACACCCAAGCTTGTAAGAAGCTATGTATTCACCATACCAAGATCTAGGAGCTTGCCTCAGTGCATACAAATCCTTTTTCAACATACATACATGAGTCACTTTGTCTTCGACTTTAAATCCTTGTGGTTGTTTGATGTAAACCTCTTCCTCAATCACACCGTTCAGGAAGGTTGTATTTACATCCATCTAGTGTAAATCCCACTTCATCATGGAAGCAAGTGCCATGATGGTTCTAATGGAAGTGTACCTTGCTACTGGAGCAAATTTATCTTCATAATCAATCCCCTCTTTCTGAGAGAATCCTCTAGCCAAAAATCTTTCCTTGTACTTTTCAATACTTCCATCGGCATCATGTTTTATCTTGTAGATCTATTTTAAAGATACCACACTTTTGTTTCTAGTTTGGGTACTATATACCAAACAAAATTCTTCATTATTGACTAGTATTCTTCCATCACCGCTTCCAACCACTCTTTATTCTATGCAACTTCGTCATAGCTGGTGGGTTCTTGATCTACAAGGTCACACATCAAAGCTAGATAACTAGAGTATGGCTTTGATCTTTTTCTTGTTCTTGTGGAGCCTTCTGGAGCTCCATACTTCTCATATTCTTGTATGATTTCTCTTACCCAAGCAAGTTTTATTTTTTGAGAGGCATCCATAGTAGGGGGTTCCTAAGGTTCTAGAATATCATGATCTCCAGATGCTACTATTTTAGGAGAGGCTTCAGGTTCTAATATTCTGGGAGGTACATCCTCTTCATGTACTTCTTCAAGCTGACATATTCTATTTATCTTAAGAGTTGTCTCTTCATCAAATGTTACATCCCTACTAATATTGATATGATGGAATCCTGAAATGTATATCCTAAAGGATTTGGAGACTTCAGAGTATCCAACAAATATTCCATTCTTTCCAGAAAGATCCAACTTGGTTCTCTTCTCTTTCGGAATATGCACATATACTAGACAACCAAATATCTTGAGATGGATCACTTTAGGTTTCTTTCCTATTTACATTTCTTTAGGAGTCTTGAATCCAAGAGCACTGTGAGATAATAAATTTTTCACATACACATTTGTCCTTGTTGCTTCAGCCCACAAGTACATGGGGAGGCCTTGTTCATGAATCATGGTATTTAATGCTTCCATTAATGGTTCTATTATTTCTTTCCACAACACAATTCTGTTTGGGATTATAGGGAGTGGTTAGTTCCCTCTTGATTCCCTCCTCCTTACAGAAGTATTCAAATTCCTTTGGAGTGTATTCTCCACAATTATTTGATATCAATGTCTTGATTCTGTTTTCTAAATGGTTCTCTATCAAGTCTTTGAATTCCTTGAATTTCCTGAACACTTTAATCTTGTTCTTCAAGAAGTATATCCATGTATTTCTTGAATAGTCATCAATAGATGCAACATAATATTCATATACACTTAACAATATGGATGGCATAGGACCACATACATCAAGATGAATTATTTCTAATGTACCTTTAGTCTTTGTTTCAAGTTTTGGAAAGGGATTCTTGATGTTCTTTCCTCTTGCACATCCTTTGCAAGTTATCTCATGATCAATCTTAAGATCTGGTAACATTGTTACCACCTTGCTCACATATGGTAGTGCTTTTTATTTGATATGAGAAAGCATCCTATGCCACATATCACTTGAGATGTTAGTCTCATGAACAAGGGTTGTCTCTAGATGTCCTTTGAGTTTGTACAATCTTCCATTTTCTTCACCAATGGCCACAACACATTCAAGTGTCTTTCCTTTGGACCACATAAGTACTTCTCCATCTATAAAAGAAACTCTATATGCTTTCTTATCTAGAGATGAGATGGAAAGTAGATTATTTTTCAAACCTGGTACATTAAGTACTTCCTTCATCTTCATGGAAGTACCAGAGTCAAGATTGTAGCTTGATTCACCAATACCTTTGATGGGATATTGATAGTCATCTACCAATGATACCTTCTGAGGAGATCTCTTTTCTTCAAGTCTTGATAGATTTTTCTTCTTCCATGTCATGTTCTTTGAAGAACCACTATCAATAAACCATGTATCTTCTCTAGGTGTTACAGAACCAAAGAGTGCAGAGAATAATACATATTCATCTACATATTCTTCTTTTATTAGTCTCTTTCTAGGTCTTTCTTCCTCATCCTCATCTTAATCTAGAGAGCATGATGTCTCTTATTGTTGTTGTTCTTCTTTGGTGATGGACACTCTTTGGCAAGGTTTCCTATCTTACGAAAGTTGTAGCATTGATACTTTGAGTAATCCTTTTTTTTTTTTTTGAAACTTCTTCTTGGAAGGTTTATGGTTACATTTATTGAAGTTTCATTGTTTTCTTCCTTTAGTATGGATGGATAGAGACTGATCGTCTTCTATGAGTAGATATTTTCAAATAACTACTCTAGATTCTTCTTGAATGAATCTTCCCATACTATTTCAAACTCCATACTTTATTTATTATGGAACACAGAGTCTATATGAATGAGTCCCAAGGTCTAGTGAGACCATTGAGAGTAGTCATAACTAGTTCATGCTGATCAAGGGTGTCTCCAATAGTAGTTAGTTGTTCCTTGAACTCGGATACCCTTGTGAAGTAATCTTGAATTGATTCTCGTTTGATCCTCTTGGTGCCCTTTAGTTGAGCTCTCAAAGTCATATTTTTTTTGTTGTTCCTTCCCTCATACATTTTGGAAAGTGCATCATACATCTGCTTTGGTGTCTTCTTAGATGACACTTCAGGGATCAAGCGATCTTTAATAGAAACAACAATGATCTTCATTGTGTTGATTAGGTCTTGTTCATACTTCTCATTAGATTCATCTTCTTTAGGTTTTGCAACTTAATCCTTGATGTACTTCTCAAGACCATACTCTATGAGAATGAGACCAACCCTATACTTCCATGCTAGGAATTTTTCTATGCCTTCTAGTTTATCCTCAAGCTTAGTGCTTGGGGCCATCCTATCTAGGAGGTCACTAAAAATTTAAATTTCTCCAAATGAAAACCTGACCTTACCAGGAGATGCGCTTGAATGAGGCGAGTTGGTTGGTCCACTTGGTTTCTGGAGATCCCAAATCTTCACAATTCAAAACTTGCTTGCAAAGTTGAAACTTCTGTAGAATTTCTGGTACTATTTTTTTGCAGTATTTTGGTTCAGGGACAAGGTAGGTTTTGGATTTATTGAAGATTCAACCACCCAAAAAATTTGATCCTGGGCTCAATAGATGCGCTCTAGGGAGACACAAATTTCTATGCAAGCATATATTCCAAATTCCAAACTTTGTAGAAACCCTAATTTCTTCCAGAGAGGTGGGAGAGAGAGATTCACATTGTGAAAGCTATTCTATTCAATATAGATTTGATATCATGTTAATATTTCATATGCTATACTAGATATCATTAGTGTTCAATCCAAATTCACAATAGTAGCATATGCATAACCACTGAAAGAAACACAATCACAAGATATACACAATATTTATCCTAGAAACCATCAAACGGAAGAAAAGCCAACAAAAATTCTTGTTTATAATATGTATAAGCTATAACCCCAAAACAGGTATCCTCCTCCTTACTGTTTTGTCTCTCTCTCTCTCTCCTATGCACTACACAACGGAGTGAGTCTGTGTTATAATGAGGAACACAACTCCTCTATTTATTCACAATGTGTTAACTAAATTTTACCCTAGACAAGCTGGCCCCACTTAACTGACTGGGATGAATTCACCAAGGAAGACTCAAAACAATATTTTAAACTATTCATTAGGGTACTAATGACTCGAATTCCAATGGAGTCTTTACCTCATGACTCTATGATGACCAATTACAATAGTAAGACCCCAATGGAGGAATAATAACATTTCCCTTGGGTTACGTAAGTAAAATACATTTAGAATATCCTTTAAAGTTATAATATTTCAACATTCCCCTGCAAGATGAAAAATGGCCATTTTCAGTGCATCTTCTTCAACCATAGAATTTAACTGAAAATACACACTTAATTTTTGAAACTAAGCACCAGTAGACGTTTGGGAGGAACCATTAAAGGAAGGAATAATTACTTTTCCCATGGTGTACTTTAATTCATGATTAAGAGGAGGTGCTCTATTCTCACTTCCTCCTTTCTTAAATTGAAGAGAGACCCTCATGAACTGATCGAAAGGTAGGACTTTCCTACATTCACCACTTAGTTGATACTTCCCTCACATCATAAGTAGTGTAAGGTCCCTATTTGGACTCTAAAAACCTATTTATTGTAGGTCTAGTCTGATTCTTGAACTCATGGGGTCGGTTATGAGGTCCAGTCTTTGAAAAAATGGTTTCCCCATTGGTATTCTGCTCATCATGAGGTGAACTACTACTACTCTTGGGTGTTGACTTGCTCCGAAGTTGGCTACCCAATAATTTGAACTCTTGCATAAAAATTTTAGTCATAACTTCAAGATATTATTTAATGAATGTTTTAAGGTCCTCATTATATTCCTTTTCAGCCATGTTCCCAAATCCTAGTTCTTTTCTAATCTCCTCGCACATAGAATTGATTTCTTCACTTTCTTCTCTACCGCTGTTAATGTCTCGAATGTTAGTTTCTAATGGAGGAAATTAATCATCAGGAAATATGAATAGGGGAATCCAACAGGTTCTAAGATCATGCTCTGATACCACTGTAATGACCCAATCAATATTTCCAAACAAAGGCATAATTTGGGGAAAAATTATCTTGGCTAATCTTGACTCTAGGGGCTTCGAATGACACAAGAGGGTCTCAAATTTGGTAGGTACTGATATGGTGAGTCTTAGGAACAATAAATAGACTCTTTTATCACTTTATTAAAGGTTAAATACATCTACAAATCGATTTAGGAATATTGGAAAATATGGTAAAATTACTAGTGATTTGTGGTGTAATTCCCCCTAGGGTGTGAGAATAAATGGCTCTCCAAATACTATGCAACCCTACCAACATGTCAAAAATAGTGTGGGGACTATTATTATACTTCATTTACCATCATTTGGCATTGTTAATAGTTCTTCAATCGATATGTAAAGATTCATATTCGAATGCATAAATTTAGTGACATTTGCTTAAGGGAAATGACATGTAATGGATTAACTTTGACTCACTATCCATACATATAATGGTTTATAAAAAGATATAATGAATGTATAACATTAAAAAAATATTAATCTCTCACTAAAAGCATATAAAATCAGATCCAAGTCGCAACATACATCAGTTATACAACTCCATTGAAATGGGAAACCAACACATGGAAACTAGTCACAACATAGCTTGGAAATGTGGACATTTGCATATGTATTTCTGCTGATTTCAACTTAGATAGAGGATGGGAGACATATTACATAGCCATAAATCATTCAACCATTCTTGGGAATAAAATGTACTCAATAGAGCACAACCACCATTCACACAAGTGCTCCATCATAGAGAAATGTGGAAATATTGAAGTGGGGATTGAGAGAATGAGAGGAGAGATGGTGTTGGGCCTAGAAATGACCCCTTTTTGACCACAATTACTAAACTCTTTTTTCTTGATCTTACATTATTTTTATGCACCTAACATATTTTTTTCCTTCATTGGAGCCCTGAATCCTCATAGGTACGATTACTTATTGTTTTATCTTATTAATGCTTATGATTGTAATAAACAGGGATTTACCTATTGAATTATGCTAATAAGTTGGATTTTATGAATATTGTTCAAAATGTGAAGGATACAGTTGAATCAGGTCAAGCGGTTTCTAGAAGAGATGAACATCTATTGCTAGCTGTGCCCACAGACTCCATCCTTGCAGGTGAAACACAGTCAAAGATCCTCATTTTACGCAAGCTGCAACAGCCAAGGATGCAACAAACTAGGACCCAACAACGTGCCATTATTAAAGGGTAGCTGCAACTGAGAGAGTAATTCTTGATCGTCTTCTGTTATTTAATTATTAGCTCATGCAACAGACTTCCTATATTCCTTGCTTTTGTATCACCCATAGCTGTAACAATGCATTGTAATAGGGAAGCTTGAATATGGTAGATCTTCATGGCTGCCTGATATTAGTGGGTAGAGGTTATGAATAATGATGTATAAATATTAGGAATCATTCAGAGCCAAGGGTTGGAAAATAATTGATCACATTGTATAAGTTGTGAGAGATACTGTACTTTCATTCCATCATCTAATACAAGGAGCAAGATTGTTCTGATCTTTGTGTTTTAACTTGTGTTAGTCTCCGGTGTCTCTATTCGAAGGCTGGGCCCTCCTTCCTATAGAGATTGCCGAGTTAATTAGGTATTTATATTTTCTGTCATGTGGTGTGGATGTTACAGTAGATGTATTCTTTTATAACAGTTGCAACAGTAATGATTCATTGCGTGTTTCCTCAATTGATCAGTAATCGCATTTCCTGTAATTTGCAGCAGAGTGCTGTGGCAGTCGACTGTGTAGATTAATTTTCCTTATGCACTTGTGTGATAGCTGTAACAACCAAGCTCATCCCTAGTTTCTTTCAATTACTATCTTTCTTGAGTTTTGTTAATTCAGTCCATTTACAGTTATAATTGTTGAGTTCAATTTCTGCATTTTAGATTCCTAGATCAAGTTGGATTGAGATGGTTATAATGAATCGTCATATGGCCTGATAAATTAGGATTTAACTTTATGCAAAAGCGAGTCTAGATGTTTATTTCCTGAATCTTTCATTTCTAGATCGAGGTTGTAGAAAGGTAATCATAATTTTGCATTCTTAGGAAGGTAATTTAGATTTAGTCAATCATGGGAAGAGTTGCGCTGAATAGACATGCAAGATAATTTATTCAACAAAATCAACTACTTAGTGTTTAAGGATAGACAATGTGAATTATCTTTGCAACAAAAGACTTTCCTAGGTTGACAATTTATATTGAACATTCTGTATGTTGGCTTAATTAACTTGCATATAGAGTGACCAACAGATGGTTCATGAACAATAGAAGCCTCCTATATGAAGTAAAAACACTCCATTAATATCCAAATGAGAGGTCAAGGTGGCCTCTCCTACAACCAACTTGGATGAGAATCCCACTCTCTCGAATTTGGCTCACTAGCAGGGTAAGTGAGCACTCACCGTGCAATGGACAAGCTAGCGCTTTCCAAAATGCCAAAAGAAAATTATCAAATGATAAAAATCTATTCTCATTCCCCATGAAATATTTTTATAACCATCCTAAGTTTCTCCAAGGTCGAATTCCCTCCCATATGCTTACTGCAACTCATCCATGATGTTTAGTAACCTCTATGACACTTGTCCTTCTCCTCAACCCTTCATCTTCCTCCAAATTCGAATTACTGCTACCAAACCCCAAGTGCACCCTCCTGGTGTATATTTTTTGCGCCGACATGTAATATTGTCATAGGTCTACAATCAAGTCAACAATCATATCTCATTTGTCATAGAATCTTCTATCATTGTTGTCATAAAACGCAGGGAATCTCTGTCCAAGTGGCACCTAGTTTCTTCCTAACCTCTCCCTCTTCCATAGGGATTTACTCTTTTTCACCCATTCGAATCCTTGGGCTCATGATATGTTACTTAGAAACCTATTAACCTTCCAAGAACATTCCATTACTCATAATTTCGAATTTGGGGTTAAGTCATTGTCACGTCCCCATGCCTCCGACCGACGAGAGGACGCGATCACCACGACGTTAACCATCCGGGCTAAGTGCCCCATGAACATGTACATGCACAAAATTGCTGAAAAACAGAATGCTTAAACATGTGCATTGAACTTAAACATGCACACATGAGAATTTATCATGCACAGATGCAATTAACTATTAGACACAGCGGAAACATCACACATTCAAACAAGCATTCATTCAACATGTTCAACACGATCATTAACAGAAAATATAGTTGCAGAAGTAAAAACGGACAAGATCACTTATCTTATGAGGAACTCCTTCCGCAACCAGCTACGTCGCTGCAACGTTCCACCCAACCATAGGCCAGCGTGCTCCTTAATCTCTCAGCAACGCTGCCACCCTCGAGCTGGGCATGATTCTACAAGGAATAAGGGAACTAACAGACTTACACATAGCCAAGGATGTACATAACACAGCCAAGCCAACACAGTTGGGTTTATCAGGCCATCAAGGAGTTGGGAAAGGCTAATTGCTAAGCTGATGAGATCATTACAGAGCTAAGAACACCTACACCAGAACTAGCCTGACCTCTAAGACACCCACTCACACCCAACATAAGGAATCGGTCCCTTCTCTGCTACACAGTCCCTCAGGCCCTGCATTCCCTTCCAGTGCTATTCAGGGGTGGTGGAGAAGAAGGCCAGCCCTCTAGCTCTGTTTGTGTGGTTTCCAGCCACCAGGTTTGTCAGGAAAAACTAAGCCCCCATCCTTGCTCCTTACACAATCTGAAGACCATCCATTGCACTCATGTAATCATTCAGCTGTTACAGCTTGACAGGGAAAACAAATCCCAAGTGGATTATACAGTCCCAAATGTATCAGTGGACATGGGGAAAGAACAACAATCCTGAAATGTAATCAACATACGTTACCAACATACACGAGGAAAACAACAGTCCGTTTTACACAATCGAAGCCGCTGGGGAAAAAACATACGTAGACCATACTGGGGACGAATTTATAGTTTCCCAACCGGTGCATGAACATCCACAATGCTGAACCCACAAATCAGCTCGTGAGTAAAGGATGGAGCTCACCATTCTCAAATCCGCAGAGGAAAACTACGTGGTAAAACCAGGAAAATCTTGTGCATGAGGGAATAACGAATAGGCAATGGTGGAGAATGAACAGACCACAGAGAGGACGTGAAATTGGACGTACGTGAGTCTTCAGCACTGTCGTGGAGAGACAAAAATGTCTACGTGAGACCAAACCGCCAAGAGCCTGTGCATGAGAAGAATCAGACAATGGAGATAATGCGTGAGGATGAACAGACAGCCGTGAGAATGCCTCCCATCATCCTTTTTCCCAGCGTGATGTTGAATCCGCTGGTGGAGTGTGAGTATGGGTGAGGACTGACAGTCCTGCCACCCCACTCCCAAAACAATTAACTGCCTCAACCACCGGCAGCCATTCTTCAATGGAGGTGGTTGGGTAAACAAATAAAGGTGACACATGGATTTTTACCCCATTGGCCAAGGTTTGAGAAATTCCCCTACATCCTTATCCTTGTGAAAATCATGCCCCTTTCTCATTTTAGTTGCCGTGATCATAGCTGGTCGGGTTCATTTAATTAATTATAGATGCATATTTACATGATGACCAATCATAATATATGCTGCATGCCCCAGCGATATACCATCGATGACAATTTAAATCCAAAACATAGCATAACCGATCAACGGTGGGGCCTTGGCCTTTAGCTCCACACCATGATCATTTACAATATGTACATCATCATATACATCTAATGCAACGGGGTCAAAACCGGGGTGTTACATTCCCCTCCCCCTTCAATAGCACTTTCCTCAGTGCTTACAAAATTTGAACAAAAGTTTACACTGGTATCGCCTCAGTGTTCCGCAAAATTGAACAAAAATGGATGTGCCAATCGCATGGAATCCTCCAGCTCCCAAGTAGCCTCTTCAGGTCCGAAGTGATCCCATTGCACTTTTACCTGACCTATGGCTCGGTTTCGGAGCATTGTGACCTTCCTGTTGAGGATGCGCATTGGCTCGATTCGGAACTCTCCCTCGGGTTCGACCTGAATCACATCCGAATTTATCACATGGTTAGGATCATGTACATATCTCTTAAGCAAAGAAACATGAAAAACATTATGAGCTCTAGTGTTAGCAGGCAATGCAAGTCTATATGCAACTGGCCCTATTCTTTCAAGCACTTCAAACGGCCCACAATATCTTGGTGACAACTTGGCACAACCACCAAGCTTCAAGGAACTCTTCCTTTCCCTCACTCTTAGGTAAACATGATCTCCAACACTGAACTCCCTGTTCACCCTATGCTTATCCGCATAGATTTTCTGTCTGTCCTATGCTGCTTTCAGATTCTGCCTGATCTTTACAACCTCTTGCTCCATTTCCTTGAGCAATTTTGGTCCAAGCACAATCCTGTTCACTGGATTATCCCAAGTCACTGGTGTCCTACACCTTCTTCCATACAAAGCTTCATACAGACTCATCCCCAAGGATTCCTGATGTCCATTGTTATAAGCAAACTCTACCAAGTGCAATTAATCTTCCCACTTGGTTGGTTTGTCCATTACGTACATGCGAATCATGTCTTCAAGCACCTGATTAACTCTTTCTGTCTGACCATCTGTCTGAGGATGGTATGCAGTGCTGAAGTTAAGCTTTGCACCCAAATCTGCTAAAAACCCCTTCCAAAAGTTGGAAGTGAACTTAACATCTTTGTCAGATACTATTGCCTTAGGCAATCCATGCAATTTGAATATCTCCTTCATGAAGAACTTGGCAATGTCATTTGTCTGATGCGTAGACTTAACTGGTATAAAATGTTCTGCCTTATTCAACTTGTCTACCACAGCCATGATGGAATCATGTTGTCTCCAAGTCATCGGCAATCCCGTAATAAAATCCATGGAAATAACTTCCCATTTCCATTCCGAAACTGGAAAAGGCTGCAACAAGCCTGCAGGATGTTGATGCTCAACCTTTACCTGTTGACATCTCATACACCTTGAAATGTACTCAGCCATATCCTTTTTCATTCCCGGCCAAAAGTACTGCTTTCTAGCTGTAGCAATTGTCTTTTGATATCTTGAGTGACCGGAATACGGAGTTTGATGGATTTCATCCATAACAACTCTCCTCAATTCTGCTACATTTGGAATATAAATTCTACCTTTATAAGTGAGAAGCCCATATTCTCCCAATTTATATCCCTCATACCTCTTCTCAAGACTTTGCTGCTGCAATTTGTCTTTTACCTGCTCATACAATTCATCTCCAGCAGCATGACTAACAATCTGCTGCCTCAAATCCGATTGGTAAATACTAAGAGATGCCACATGCATTTCCTGCACCTTCCTGCTGAGCGCATCAGCTACCTTATTTTCTTTTCCCTTTATGTGCTTGATTTCAAAATCAAATTCACATAAAAACTCCAGCCATCTTGCTTGCCTAGCATTCAAAGTAGGCTGATCAAATAGATACTTCAAACCACAATGGTCTGTTCTGAGCTCAAATCTCCTACCCATCAAGTAATGCCTCCACATCTTGAGAGCATGTACTATGGCCACAAGCTCTAGATCATGAGTGGCATAATTCATCTCATGTTCCTTCAACTTTCTTGACTCATAACATATCACATGGTTGTCCTGCATAAGGACTCCTCCAAGCCCTTGTCCGCATGCATCGGTACACACCACAAAATCTTTTTCTGGGTTTGCCACTTTCAATACTGGTGCACTAGTTAGAAGATTCTTCAACCTCTGGAAACTTTTTTCACACCTCAATGTCCATTCGAAATTCATCCCCTTCTTTTGCAAAGAAGTGATAGCATGTGCAACTTTGGAGAATCCCTCAATGAATCTCCTATAGTATCCTGCAAGTCCCATAAAATACCTTACATCTGTCACATTTCTTGGAGTAGGCCAATTCATAATGGCTTCTATCTTTTCAGGGTCCACAGATATACCCTCCTTTGAGATAATGTGACCCAAATACTGAATTCTATCTCTATAGAAGTCACACTTGCTCAGTTTTGCATACGACTGACGCTCCCTGAGAAAATTCAATGTCAATCTCAAATGCTCTTCATGTTCTTCTTCATTCTTAGAATAAACAAGAATGTCATCAAGGAAAACAAGAACAAACTTGTCCAAATACCTACTGAAGACACTATTCATAAGGCACATAAATGTAGCTGGTGCATTTGCGAGACCAAATGGTACCACTACAAACTCATAATGCCCATACCTTGTCTTGAAGGCTGTCTTATGAATGTCTTCATCCTTGATTCTCACCTGATGGTAACCAGACCTCAATTCAATCTTAGAAAATACCTTTGCTCCTCTCATTTCATCAAAGAGGTCATTGATCCTAGGCAAAGGATACTTATTCTTCACAGTAATCTTGTTCAACTGTATGTAATCAATACATAACCTAAGTGTACCATCTTTCTTCTTTACAAACAGAACCGGTGCTCCCCAAGGAGACACACTCGGTCAGATATACTTCTTTTCCAACAATTCCTACAGTTGCATATTCAACTCTAGCATCTACAGTGTACTCATCCTGTAGGGTTCCTTGGACACTGGTGCTGCTCCTGGCACAAGTTCAATAGTGAAATCAATGTCCCTCTTTGGAGGAAGCCCTGGAATCTCATCAGGAAACACATCCCTGAATTCCTGTAACACCTGATAGTCCTCCAACCTGGGAGTTTCATCTCTCATTTCCTCCAAAATCTAAGCTGCATACAACTGGAAACCTTTCCTACAGAACTTCTTTAACTGCATGTCTAAAACCTGCCATACTGAAATCACCTTTGGAATACCTTTCACAACTACTAGGTTTCCCTCTTCATTCATGCATTCAAAAGTCTTATTGTAACAATCAAGCTTCACCCTGTGAGCTTCTAACCAATCCATTCCAATGAGAACCTCATAGGAACCAAGCGGTAGAACATTTAGATCTACACACGTGACCAATCCATTCATGACCAATGGACATTTCTCTACCACTTCACTAACTTTTCTCTTAGTTCCAGTGGCTAGCTGAACTAACCAAGACTTCCTATGCTTTACTTTCTTAAAAGCACAAATCTCCACTACTCTGGGAGTAATGTAACTATGTGTAGAACCAGGGTCAATCAAAATAGAAACAGATTGCTCAGCAATCTTACCTGCTACTTTAACTACGGTTGACTGGTGATCTGCTTGACAGTCCTCCAATGCTGCATAGATCCTAGGAACTGCCCTTGCTACTTGACCCACTGTTTCTGCTCCTTGAACATTATAAGCTGGTCTTGCACTCTCATTCTCGAGTGGGCAATTTCTGCGCATGTGGGGTCCTCCACATTTCCAACATTGAAGTGGTCCTCTATTCTGTTGTGGATCCTTAGGCTTTTCTCCTATCACTCCAACTAGTTTACTCGCAGCTTGAGATGGCTGCTTTTGCTGGTTTCTGAAATTAGAAGGTTTGAAACCTTTCTTCCTTTGGTCAAAATTCTCGTTCTTCTTGTCCTTCCATGCCTTATGGTAATTCAGCTTACCTTTACTTTGCTCATAACAATACTTAGCTTTCCTTATTGCTTCTTCAAGAGCTCTAGGTTCATAAAACTCAATTCTATCTTTGTAAGACTGAGGTAATCCACTGAGGAAACGCTGGACCTTCACTTTTTCATCTCTGATGTATCGGACATACGTCAACAGCTCCAAAAACTTATTTGCATACTCTTCCATGGTCTGCTGTCCCAACCTCAACTCATGGAACTCCTTAATCTTGTCATCATAATACCTGTCACATAGGTATTTCTGCTTGAAATACTTCTTGAACTGCTTCCACTTAAGTCTCATTTCACTGATCCTCTTTACTTGCTTGAAGTGTTCCCACCAAATGGATGCTCTTCCATTCAGGTTGAATATGGCAACTCTTGCCTTCATGTTTCCTGAATAATCATGCACTTGAAAGTACTTCTTTATCCCAAGAAGCCAAGCTTCAGCCTCTTGTCTAGTCTTTACCTCACCATCAAATGTAGGAGGTTTAGATTTCTTAAATTCATCACGAGAGTGATCCCTATGGTGTCTCTTTATTTTCCTTTTATGAGAAGAAGAGCTTGAATCCCCACTGGATTCTTCGGAATCAAATGATCCACTAGAAGTCCTTCTCCTTCTCCTTATGCTGCTCTTACTACCTTCTGGTCTTGCTGTACCTTGCCCAAAGTCTATCTTTCTCTGCAAGTTTGTCAAGCTCTGTAACATTGCAACATTCAACTGATGCTGCTCTTCCTGGGCCTTAATCAAGCTTCTCATAGTGGTTGCAACATCTGACGGTGTCTCTTGGAATCGCCTTCCATTGGACTCGATGTCATCGTTTCTATTACAGACATTTTCTCCCATGGCATCTTCTGCTCGCTCATAAGAATCCCGAGCATCATACCCATCATGGGTTCTCATACTGAACCACCACTTACTTGTCAAACTGCACTACCTGGAATACTTCCCTTGAAAGTGACTATGATTCTGCAAACGTGTTAATAAAACAAATGTTAGATGCATAGCATTGATATAAACCAGCATTACTTACCTTCTCCTGAAATATTCATAAAATAACAAGTTAACCCAAACATAGAATTTTCTTCCTCAAGAACGTCTGTCTGGAGGGGACGACGGGGGTCAAGGGGGCTGAAAAAAAACAGCTGAAAAATCCCTCTGAAAACAGTCGAAATCTGTTGAGAAATCCCATGGGAATTTCAAAATTTTCTTGCACAGAATCGGCTCTCGGCTGTCTTTCCACATCGGAAGTCTTAGCGCTTTCGCTTCCGCAACGGCGGCACATGAACCACTTTCTTTTCCGCAACGGCGGCTCTCAGAACACTTTCTCTTCCACAACAGCGGCTCTCGGAACACTTTCTCTTCCGATTGGCGGCTGTTCCCTTGAAACAATTTTCAAACTTTTCTGCGGCGTTGGTTGTCTTTCTCATCGGCCAGCTAATGACTTTGGCTTCCGCAACGGCGGCACACCAACACGAACTCCTTCCGACGGCCGCTCTTTTCTTAAATAAATTTTAACTTCGAACGTCGGCGGACTTCTTACATCGGAAGACAAATGACTTTGGCTTCCGCAACGGCGGCTCTCCAAACGTTAACTTCTTCTGATGGGCACTTACTTAGAACAATTTTAACGTCTGGCGTCATCGGACTTCTTACATCGGAAGACAAATGACTTTGGATTCCGCAACGGCGGCTCGCCAAACGTTAACTTCTTCCGATGGGCACTTACTTAGAACAATTTTAACGTCGGGCATCGGCGGACTTCTTACATCGGAAGACAAATGACTTTTGCTTCCACAACAGCGGCTCGCCAAATGTTAACTTCTTCCGATTTTTCTCAAACTATTCCGTCGGCCAGGCTTCCGCTGCGCTTCCGCTACGTCGAAAGTCCTTCCTCGTCGGAAGACTTAGAGGTTTGGGCTTCCCCAACGGTGTATGGGAGACTTCTAACTCTTCAGCAATGGCGGAAGTCTTTCCGCTAGTGGCCCGACTGTTCCACACTTAGCCAAATTTTCTCAATTTTACAGTCATTCATATTATGACTTCTGCTGGGAAGAATGGAATACAACTTCTGTCAGTTGCTTCTTCTTGTCCCATAGAGGCCCATTGTTGTCAACCTTGCTCTGATACCATACTGTCATGTCCCCATGCCTCCGACCGGCGAGAGGATGAGATCACCATGACGTTAACCATCCGGGCTAAGTGCCCCATGAACATGTACATGCACAAAATTGCTGAAAAACAGAATGCTTAAACATGTGCATTGAACTTAAACATGCACACATGAGAATTTATCATGCACAGATGCAATTATCTATTAGACACAGCGGAAACATCACACATTCAAACAAGCATTCATTCAACATGTTCAACACAATCATTAACAGAAAATATAGTTGCAGAAGTAAAAATGAACAAGATCACTTATCTTATGAGGAACTCCTTCTGCAACCAGCTACGTCGTTGCAACGTTCCACCCTGTTGATGTATATGTAACTTCGAAATGTATTCTTCTATGTATTTCATATATTGTAACCCGATGTTTATTCCGGGATGTTTCTATTATGTATTTGAGTCATGTGGTCATTCCCCGATGTTCCGATCGGGAGGATTAATAATGTAAACAAGTCATATCAAGTCATTAGGTAAGTCCCCACAGTTTAGGGGCACTTGGGTTATTATACACTAATTAAGGTGTAGGCTCAAGTAATTAATTATAAGTTAAGCCTACATGGTTGAGTGCACTTCAAGTCAATGGAAGAATATAAATAGAGAGTGAGAGTCTCTCTATTTATCACTTGTGAATTACATCACTTGCTCTCTTAGGTGTGGCGCACTTTTGGAGAAGGAAATTCTTTGGCTTGACAGAAGACAGAAGGCTGCTGTTGTGTTGGGAGGTCATCTTACTGTTTTGGGATTACATCTTGTGGTGATACTATCTTAGAGGAAGTTGAGGGGTTTTCTCCATTTATGGTTTCCCCTCCTAAAATATTTGTGTCTCTTGTCTCTTGTGATGTGCTTATGTGATTGCTGTGCTTGTTATTCTCTCAGTGAAAAGATCTTATCATAATGCTAGCTTAAATGTTGAAAAACTAAAACACCCAACCATAGGCTAGCATGCTCCTTAATCTCTTAGCAATGCTGCCACCCCCGAGCTGGGCATGATTCTCCAAGGAATAAGGGAACTAGCAGACTTACACATAGCCAAGGATGTACATAACACAGCCAAGCCAACACAGTTGGGTTTATCAGGCCATCAAGGAGTTGGGAAAGGCTAATTACTAAGCCGGTGAGCTCATTACAGAGCTGAGAACACCTACACCAAAACTATCCTGACCTATAAGACACCCACTCACACCCAGCACAAGGAATCGGTCCCTTCTCTGCTACACAGTCCCTCAGGCCCTGCATTCCCTTCCAGTGCTATTCAGGGGTGGTGGAGAAGAAGGCCAGCCCTCTAGCTTAAATGTTGAAAAACTAACATGGTATCAGAGCTAACCTGAGAAGAAGACATTGTGCAGCTACAGGAACTAGGGCTTCCTATTTTGTGGATCTTCCTCCACATATTTTCAGCACAAGTATGCTAGGATGACTCTCCATTGAAGGGTGCATCTTTCTGTCGATGCGGAATTCAATTTCAAGCATTTTCAGTTTCGATGCGGAAATTAGGGCTTTCTACAGAAGATGAATTTTTGGGTGAGACCAGCATAGGATTTTTCTCCTCATCAAAACTGAAATTTAGAGACCTGGATCAATAAATTTGGTTGGGTGAAACTCCGGGAAAGTCAACCCCTAGTTTGACCCTGAGCTAGGAGAAACCCTAAATACTAAAAATGCTACGTTTTGGTACAGTCGCTATATTCCGCGATTGGAAAAGTCTTAGAAGCTGAAAATTCTAGGGGCCAAATATAAAATCCTGATGAACACTGTGTCCAAAGGGCAGCCTCTGATTCGCTGTATTCCTGGAGATATGATCTCTCCACGTTAGGGTTCCAACCTCTTCTAGAAATCATCCATAAACAAGACACCTGGGGAGATCTGCAATATATTGGGATAAAGAGCTCCAAATGAAATTAATAAAGATGTTCCATAAAGGTCACGGACTGTACTTTCTATGGTCTGAAGTTCAGACTCAGAAGATGAATCAGTGACACGTGGCATGCCGTACAACTTTGCTGTTCTGAACAGTCCAGTAACATGTCACCTTGGGAAAAGGATCATAAATCCCAAATGGTGAAACCAATTCTGATGAAACCTATGGTGTTGGATCAAGGAAATGTGAGGTTACCTCAGTGAGAAATTTCAGACATAGAGGATTAGTAATTTCGGATATATCATAGAAACAGTAACAGGAATTTCTGCAGAAGAAATCAGAAAATTAGGGCTTCCTGTTCCGGGAGTTTCCCTTCACTGTTTTCAGAAAAGGAGTACATTAGACAGCTCCATTTGAAGAGAACTATCTGTTCATCCAATCAGATCTGAAATATTCCAAGTTTTGAAAATTAGGGTTTCTGTGACAAACCCTAGATCAACGAACTCCGGGACAAGGACGGACACCTCAAATCGGTAAGATCTAATCCTTTGCTATTTCCATTTGAGGTTCTCATTTCAATATGATATATCACATCAGCTTAGTGAAAAGCTTGCGGAAGTTGACAACTTCCAAGCCTGGAAGTGTATGATCTCTCTGAAGAAAACGGATTGGACACCTACATGAGTATGGAGGTTCCAGTTTCAGAGGGAGACGAGGCCAAAGAAGACATCATGCTCATGCTGCAGAGGATGATGAACCATCTAGA
>LPNX010507854.1:622-19322 GCA_001517045.1 Pseudotsuga menziesii
AAATGGATTATTATTATTATTATTATTATTAAGGCTACCCAATTGATTGTCAAGCTCAAAGAAATAAATTTGTGATGCGAATAATTCCAGATGAAAGAAATCCATTGCCAATGGTGGCATATGATTTCATATGTGTAGAGATAGTCTATTTGGGTAACAATGAGGAGATTCAAGAAACATACTGTTTAAATTATGATTCAAGTACATCAACAAAAGTAGTATGAAATTAAAGTTGCTTCTAACACAGCCCAGACTCACTCGAGTACATATTGTCTCACATTTTTAAATAACTGAATAAATATGAATTATAGAAATTGAGAAGTTGTTGTGATTGTATCAATGTTTAAAATGAACAACCACACATTGGCTCATCTTAATGTTTATTATTTTTCCACTGCAGATGCATGCTGCATGCTTGTTTCCAAGATGAAGTATCAAATGCTTCCTCAAACTGCCCCCACCCCAAATTACTTGAAATTCCCCTTCAACTTGTGAATGCAACTTTTTTCGATAGAAACTGCTTTTAATCTAGTTTATCTTTATTTTAAGAGTCTCATTCACATCCCATATACAACTTTACAAGTAATATTGAGCCATGCGACATGTTGCTAAATCATAACTGAGCATACTAAATAAATGGAAAAGATGGCACCTAAATAAAGTATTAGAATGAAATGGAAAAAGAGGGGAAGTACAATTCTTTATATGCAATTCTTCTCCAAATATTATAAAATAGAATTCAAATGGAGCATGCTGCTTCGACAATTATGGATTGTTGGCACAAAAACCATTTGAGAGGAAACATAGGATTACAAAAGGTGTCTGAAAAATATTACAGGCATGAAGTAAGATGAACAGGCAAAGAAAGATTATTTATCAAAATATTTACAAGCCACTCATATAACTAGTCACCTTGCAGAAGCCTAAATATTTATTCAGATCATCTGTAAGTTGAATAGCATCCCAATTGTAACTAAGAGTTGGCAGCATAAAACATGCTTTTGTGAGGTTGGGGCCAGGTCAAACAGAAATTTGGGTTATGATAGAGCCTCCCCTAATTTTGTTTCTATTGGTAAAGTAGCAAGCTACAACGACGTTAAATCCTCCAAATCTGAGTTCTAGGGATAATCAACATGTCCTTTTTCAATATGAGCTACTTCTATGCAATCTGTGGACTATGAAAGGCAATAAAAATGAAATATGAGCACTTTGGCAATGATTTGGTACTTAGATCACATGCATTGTCGCCTCCTTGGATAAATATAGTGATGCTTGAGGGTTAACTTGATGAAGGATATGACTTTGATGGAATATTGCTTAAAGGTTGATGCATGAATGTACCTACAGAAAACTTTGAGCACATAGACAAAGTTGATGCTAAAGTTAGGGATGCTCTATCAAAAACACAGGCCAAATACAAAGCAATGGATGGCAAACATTGAGTCCCACATCAATCTGAGGATGGTGACAAAGTATGTTAATGCTTGGACAAGCTTTGATTCAAACAACACATCTTCACAAGTTGGAGCCTATTCAATATTATCGTTACACCATCATTTTGGCTGCAGGGTCTTGCTTTTTGCTTGGATATTCAAGCTTATATTGGTATATGGGATACATAATGTGGTGAGTTGGTGACCATCAATCGGCTTAAGTTATATAAGACACTGTTACTAGAAGATACTATACAAGTTATCCATCATCAAGACAATATTGAGTATACCAATGGCTTAGCTTTTGCTTGAGTACATTGCAAAATGTCCACACTAGGACTACTACTATCTAAGTTACCTGATAAATACAATATAGGGATTGAGTATCTAATACAGGACATGTAGACCCCGCAATGGGACAATAGGGGACACGAACAAATTATTTATATATTTATATATATAGTAATTTTTAAAAATTACCGAATAAAATACAATTATATAGACATAAAGATGTACATTTTTGGGTAAGATCACTGTAAAAGAACACTATTGTTTGTGAAATGATAAACACATCAAAATAATGGCAACCTGTAGATGTACAAAATGCAAACAATCTCATTCTCTGTTCTCCTTCTCTATTAGGGTTTTTGCAAAAAATTATGTGTGAAATCAAGCAAAATGCTTCTTTATATCTCTGTTGGGCATACTTTTTTTATGCCCCACGTGTCTAATTCATGGGACACATGTCCTGAGCATGTCAAATTCATACGAAGGCAAGTTAGCATGTCAGCGAGTCTGATTCACATATAGGGGGGTGGTGTATTTGCATCTTAGCTACCTATTTGGTTGGTCATAAATCCACCTTGACTTTACAATCCCATTCTCTTATTGTAGTCACGTTTGCCTAAGTCACATAATAATTCAATGACATCCCAAAAAATTGAATAGAGCTGCTATGGAAATGGTTGAAATACTCTTTTGGTTAACTATTGATTCATTTAATGCCTACTTACTGCATAATAGCATATGCATTTCATGATGAAATATCAACCACTCCTAGTTCAATATTAGAAAATTTGAATGTCTTCAGCTCTGCAGTTTACACTATAGGAATTGTCTTGCACATCAAGGTATATCCATCTACAGTTATAATGTTTGTGAAAGCCTAAAGGCTAGGATTCATGCATGCAATATTAAAAAAAAAGAGATAGAATATGATACCATCCTACTTTTCTGCATATATAAGGTTATTGGATGCTCAAAAGAAACAGTTGTGTTGGCTAAGCCAATGACCAAGTCCATAATGGAGCAGCTATGTTTGATAATTATTACTTTTATTCATATTGAACATTAATTTACAAAATATGAAAGTTTTTTGGATTTATGTTTCAATCTTCCTTACCATTTTTATTGACAAGGAAAGCCTTTTATCTGACTCATTGGAAAACTAATTTTATTTCAGAGGCAACTGGAAATGCTTGGACCATAGCAAATATGATTGGAAGACATTCTCAAAGAGATGAAACAAAAGGTAACTTGCAACTTTTCTTGTTGGTTTCTTTGATGGCTATCAGCTGCTACAATTGTTTCTTAAATCTTTCCAGTGCCTATGTATTGTTTTTAATCATTTTATCACATCAGGTTGAATTTGGTGTATTTTTTAATTTTTGGACTTTGATATATCAATTGTAGAAAGTCCAATGTGTAACAAAAGATGTTCTTTGACAATCTACTTAAACTAATCACTGTGAAAAATATTTTTTTAGTGTGTTAGCATTTTCCTGATGATAACATGACCTTTGTTGTCAGTCAACACTTTCACAACTAAAAGACTAAAACTCATATGTTAACTGTTGGATTTCATATGGGTGCATATACACAATAATAGATAAACACACAGATGTTGAGAGAAAAACAAATGTGACATGTATTAATGATGTTGTAGCAAGTAAAACTTTGGAAGCTTAGGGAAGGATACCCAACATACGAGCACCACTTTCTCAATTTTTATTTTCTAGTTTTAAAGTGTCTGGGCTTCGAAATCCAATGAGGACTAGCAAGCCCATTAAGGATGATCGGCGGACTAACAATGAGTAGATTGGGAGGAATGATAAGCAGGCTGAAGGGATTGTGAGAGAACCGACAGTTAGGCATTGAAGGTCAAAGATTGATGGATATTTTACAGACATACTAGGACTCACAAATGTGAAGGGCATCAATATAATAGCAAGCTCCTAGATGAATAATGAGTGTAGATGAGTCATGTTAGCAGACCAGGATCATAACAGGTAGGGAACCCAACATAGAAAAACATGAGCAGGTTTGTGACAGGTAACCTAGCATGACAAAATGTCCATCACATTATCCAATTTCTAGCATGAGTAGAAATCGTCTAGCAGGTTATTAACAGGTTCATGCCTTGAAGAAGGTTTTTGCGGACACTAGAAAGATTGAAGTTGCCCAGTTTGTTGTAGTTGAATAGAGCAGGAAAGAAAAGATTTGCCTGAAAAAAAGAAAAAAAAAGAAAAAAAAAAGAAGGATGTCTAGGGCATCAATCTGACACCCAATGAGACATGAGCTTGAAAAATGAAGAAGATTTGCAAACTGCTAGACTTCTGAAGAATTTGTGGAACCCTTAGAAACAAATGTTTAGAGAAGAACAAAAAACATGGTTTTTGTAGATCCTTGTATACAGTAAGAAATATAGAGAAACAACCATGATTTTGTGTTGTATAAGGTGCAAGGCCTGTGGGTTTTAGAACTATCAACAAGACCAGGGAAAGATATATCTTGACATTTTGCAGCAATAAGACCTTGATGTGCAGGAGGTATTGTCCTACACATCAAGGTACATGTTAGTTGTAATTTTGATTCCATCAATTGTAAAGCAGTGCTAGTTCAGTAAGCTTTACAACCACTAGTTGCAATCCTATGTTATGTTTCAATACGTGTGCACATGAAGAAGCATTAATCCTTATCAACAAATGCTGTGAAGAAAAGTACTGTCGAGAAGAATAATTTTAAAGAATCAATGAGAAGGTTGCTTCTTTGTGGGGTATCATTGTTAAGTCTAATGAACAAGTTTTGCATTTGCAGAGGACCATTGCCAAAATCTTAATGAACAAGTTTCTCAACTTCGTAATGGAGTTATTTTGTTACGGGATATTAATGCCAATCAACAAGATACTATTAACCAATTGCAAAATTGTGGAGGGGCTTAAGGAGCAGTTTGATTCTACTATTGATTCACAGGAACAAAATTCTACACCCTTGGTTAAGTCGGAGCGACACCCAGTACACTATGTTCAATCATCACCAAATGTCTTTCCAGACATCTCAATGGTATCTACACCCTAATCATTATGATCAGTACAATATGTTCAATCAGAACCAGCTGCTTTTCCATTGACATCTCAACGGTATCAACACCCTAATAAATGGTAGCAACTATATCTTTGAATGCTAGCAACATTTCTTACTAAGCTTTAAGAAAAGGCGTGAAAAGTGTAATCTTGGATTGGCATTGACTACTAGGGTTTAATGTGGTTGAAACGTTGATTAATCATTTTTACATCTGAGTACCTGATTGAGGTATTTGTGTCTTGTTCACTGTATAGAAATACAATGCTCGTTGCTCCCTTTGATCATCCAAACACAACAGCAGTCTCCTTGAATAGTGCTTTGATGGCAGTTTTTTGTTTTTACTCCTTTGGCATTTTGGCGCAATCTGATGGGAAGACCACTTTATTGCATGTGCTGTTTCAAATATTTGAGTTCTTTTAACCATCATTAGTGCACATACAATGTCTTGGTTGGAGATTCTTGTTGATTTTCGACAATTGTCTACTACTTCATTGGATCACTCTCACCAAATAATACTTTGACATCCACTATATAATTTTTTGGATACTACTCTATTAACAATGGAGGGATTTGAGTTTCATTCTGACCCCCTATTTTCCAAAGAAGAATGTGTAAAGATGTTTCAGAGATGTTATGGGCTCTCCATAGAGAGTGTGCTTGTACACCATCATGGTCAGATTGTTGTTGTCAGTGTTGGACATTTTTATATCCCTACCCAAGTAAAATTAAAAGGGAATGTTGGGATTTAATTTTCATTGGTCCCTCCAAATCATGTTTAAGGTGGGTTGTTCAGAGTATGTGTAAAGCTGACCTATTGGTCTTTTGGTGGCCTTTGTGGTCCCACATTGATGGTTAATTACAGATGGAATAACCTATTGAACCGACCATTTTCACCAATCGGACGACCAAGGCTCCATTTAGGCGACGGCGGTGCTCTTCTGGGCATCGGATTGGTGCAAATGGTCGGGTCGATAGGTTATTCCATTACAGATGGGTTCTATGGTCCCACATAGATGGTTAATTAGATGGGTTCTATGGTCCCACACTGATGGTTAATTGGATGGGCTCTATGGTCCCACATTTATGGATTTTGGGGTAATTAATTCAACCTCCTCTAAATATCCAAGGCTCAGCTTCATTTGTAAACACGTCACTACGCATCACTTGAATATATGTTGATCTTATTAGTAAGTGTCCATGGTTTTTCCACTCTAATCAGTTGGAATTTTTGGTTGATCATGAGTATTAGGCCCCAATTTAACCCCACTCCTATATATTCAAGGCTTAGCCTCTTTTGTAAACACCTCACTACACATCACTTGAATTTATAATATATATTGATCTTGTTAGTAAGATTGGAGTTTTCACTATTTCTAAACTATATTCTCTTGGATTTCTGGGTTAATCATGCATATTGGGCTATCTTACTTTATGTGTTCATTATTAATATCTAGCTTATCGTGAATGAAGTTATGACGATGTCCTATAAAATGTTTTTCTAACATAAAAAGCCCAGCATGCCCTACAAGCTAACAATTAAAGAAATCAATGTTGCAAATATCTCCGATTTCTCCCGATATTTCCGGATTTCTCCCAAGTTTTTTGTGTTGCCGATTTGTCCGATATTTTCATAATTCTTTAGTTCTAAAACTATTTTTGTTGATATTTTGTGATAATTCCCAATATTTTCCCCAATGTTCCCGATAAATTTATTTCCAGACCCTCGACGATATATTCCCTGACACGATGTATGCAACATTGAAAGAAATACATCACACACGATGGAAATGTTTACAGAAGCAACTGTCTGGATTGTACATTGAAGGTAAACAGTTTTCCTTCAGATTTGACCAGTTAGAGAAGTTCAAAAGGAAACTTGTTTCCACTTGCAATCACCATTGGGATTTAATTCAATAACATTGAAGGAAACCTGTGATCCAAACAGTGTCTTTGTCACAAGTTGCATGTGAATCGCTAGAAAATGTATATCTAAAATCATGCAGCCAAACTAATTGATGAAACCATCAACATTGTCAAAATGATAAGGGGTAAATCAACAAATAAACCACAAAACACCCATTAATACAAAGTCAAAAGTCTTTTCCTTACCACACAAGAAATCAAGAGGAATATTCAGGTGCAGATTAATTAGAGAATGCAAAAATTAAGTCTTTGTTAAGCTCAGAAAGAATATGAATCAGTTTATAAGTATTTATGCCAACAATAGTTCATATCTACTAGTTATTTTCAGAGTATCTGTAGTGAACAGAGGAAAATTATTGGCATTGTAGTAACTAAAATAGAGAGATGGAACACTAAACAAAATGCACAATTTTACCTGCACAAAGTGCCATGTTCTCCAACCCTCATGAGTTTCTTTTGGAAGGAGAACGTGAATTGTTGCTCTTACCACTAGGACTAATTTTCCCTCCTTTTGTGGCCCTGTCAAACCATACAGAGACATGTTTAATAGAGCATATAAGAAGGATTAAGCATTTAAATCAATTTGATACGCACCTTCTTGGACTCTGACTCCTTGAAATTTTCATGTCTCCCATGGGAGAACGTTGCAAAACAAAAGATAAAGACACCACATCAGACAAACGTCATCAGAATTGGATATGCAACACCTAGATGTATCCTAGTGAGGAAATTTACGCACATAATAATCCCTAAATAATAATAATAAATATACAAAATGTAAATACAGGGAGCAACCATCATTGAAGTGGATGCAGGAAATATAAACTACCAACAATAAAACAGTAGCCATTCACCTTTCATGAGTTATGTGATTTTGAAGATAATGAACTGGACCTTCCATGTTTTCGAGGTGTCTACACCCTGAATATAAAGATAACTTCTTATAGATGACAGTGTAAGAAAATAACATCTGAAATAAAGTATAAAACAGTTCATTTTATAACAAGAGCCACGAGGTGGCAATGTCCCGAACATTGCATCTGTGATAGTTAGTGGTTTGCAATTACCTATGGAAAAGATTAAAACTCAATAAAAATAGATTAAATTTTGTTATAGCCTACTTAAAACTCAATAAAAATAGAATAAATGTTGTTATAGCCTACTTAGGCATCCTTTTGAGGATGGTAGAGATTTGACTACTTAGAAGACTCTAGACTTAAGTTCTATTTCAATGGATCCAAAGTGAGTATGAGCTTTACCATCTATGCAAGAACGACTACTACATCTCAAATAGGCCATGAAGGAAATAAAGACAAGCCTAAATAAAGAGTGGGGATGAACCATTTTTTATTAGCTAAATGATAAATTGTTGATGCTTGTTGGGTGGTTAAGCTAATTCCTTCAGTATCAAAGTATCAGAATTCGAAACTAACTTCTCCTTCTAAAATGGTACCCACCTCTCTCTTGGAGTTGCACATTTGAGCTTGAAAAGTAAGTTATCCTCTAAAGGAATGGTAGAAAGGAAAAAGAAAGGCAATGAAAGTGAGGGCAGTACTCCATATTTGAATAATGCTAAGCCAATATAAGAAAAAGAAGAAATTGAAAGAAAGCAAAACCTTCCTCATTGAAGGAAAACTCACCACATACCCTTCAATCAAATAGAAAAGTTTTAGTAAAGTAAGACAACAATTTCCATTATTACATATATCATAATAACCACGTATGTAAGTATACACCTATCTTAAAAAAACCTATTAATAAAAATTAATAACATTTTGAAAATAAGTTCCACCTAATTATTTGCCCCTTCTTTGAAACGGGTTCTTAAGATTTTCAATAGTATTTTGATGGGAGGCATATGCTCATCAAATTCCAAGCCTTTCTCAATAACTTGAGTTAAAATGAAAAATTCATTACATGAAATAGACATTACATAGATTATTTTAACACACTTATCAAATATAAAAACCATATGGACTTTATGTAACAATTATATACATATATATTTTAAAAAAACACACATGTATAATAAAAATATGTAAATTAAAAATTATTTTACCTCTTACTCAAATATACTATGATATGATAAAAATATTTATATTATGAAATTTCAAATTAAAAATAAATATCATTCTAATATATTTAGACATTGCAAGATGTTTTATCATTTCCTAAAATTTTGTTAAACATTTTACCATACCATTAAGTAATCAAAATAAACATAAAACTATAAAATTTTCAAAAAAATTCAGTGGTTGTTTTTGATGTGTCATTCATGATAGTTGAAGGTAGATGGCCAATCTCAGAGCATAAACCGGTGAAAATGAAATAATCATTAGGACAGAAGTGACCCCATCTCACTCAACCTAATCAATTTGGAAAAATAAAAAATATATAAATGAAGGCTTTACAAACAATGCGAGTGTTGACCCCATTTCACTCAACCTAATGACATTAAAACAAATGGCATGACAATGCAAATGTTACACTTTTTTTTGTATGAAATCAAATTCGCGTATATTTTATAGTAAGACAATAAATTCCATTATCCTAGGGGATAAATTTCATTATCCTTAGTCAACTAAACTAGGCCAAAACGAATTCTATATGCCATAACGAATTCTATAGTAAAGCTAATCACATTAAGAATTTAAAGATTAATTCTTCAAACCCTAAAATAAACTTTATCAATATAAATACCATAATACCATGAATTAACCAATACCATATGCCTATAAACCACTAAAAGATAAACTCATGACTACTAAAATCTAATTTTTTTTTAAGTATCTTTTGGTGGCCTTTATTGACGAGATAAAAAAGTGCTTAGCCGTGCGATATGCCGTGAATATCGCATTGACATTGGGCCGCTTCATTGACGAAGGAGACAATGATGTTTTTTTGGATAAAACAAGATTGGAAATTGCAATCCAGCTGTAATATTGTATATACCGACAATTCCCTGATCAAGCTTGTACTCTGCCAGATTGCTAGGACTTGGGATGAATACGTTAGAAGAGATAAACAAATCCATGGTTACAGGAAAACTATAGGGCTTCTCTCAGTCTATTCAATATTTGCGTTAAAGAGCTGGGAGAAAGTTGAGTTCATACAATTTTTTTGTGGTTGAAATCACGGTATATAAGTGATATATCCATTGAGTTCTTTGAGGTGAAAGAGAAGAGAGTTTCTATGTGGACACCTGCGGTGACATGGTGCAAAGGCAAGACGTGAAATCGAAATGAATAGGAGATGAGAAATCCAATATATAGAATTGTGCATCGCTGGAGGTGGGGAAGTGGCAGTCTAAGAAATCCAATGTACAGAGTTGGGGAAGTGGCAGTTCAAGAAATCCAATGTACATAGTTGTGCGTCGCCTTACACACAATGCTTTTTGTATGAAATCAATCAATTTGACTATATTTTAAAGCATGGCTTCAAGTTGAGTAATCCTCTCATGCGCGTGTAACCTTTCTCAATAAATAACTACCACTATAGATGTTTATAGTAAAATCAGAACTTAATACTAGGTATTGGGATTCAGTGTCATTGTGTCTTTATGAATAAAAAAGCGTATTGTAGTTTAAACTATCTGCCGGCACCATACTGTATAATTTAAAGCATGGCTTCCAATTAAGTAATCGTTGGACCATGAGCGTTTAACCTTTGTTAATAAATAACTCTAAGCATCTTATTGTAAAATTAAATACCAGCTATTGGAATTCACTGCCTTTATGGAAAAAAAACGCATATAGTAGTCTAAACTATATGTGACAATGGCATCACCATCCTTCACATTAGTGTTGCAACAAGCAAGGCTGGTCCTTTTTCAAGATGATGACGTTAAGAAATTTAAATTTCTAGGAAACTTCAGGAGAAGTTACAATAATCATGATTTTTAGAGTTACTATGGAATTGGTAATTCTCTTGAATTAGCAATTCTCTGCATGACGCTACTTTGGGGAAATGAACCTAGATTATGCATGGTTTCTGTCTTTCAACAAAAGAGCCCTTTTCTTTCCAGTACAATGTCAATTATTTAGCCGGCGGAGGTAGTTCTATGTGCGTTACCAGTTCGACATGCCCTTCAGAAACAACAATAGACATAGATAGAAGGACATTTACAGACAGTCAAACAATAAATCTATCCTCACTAGCATAATGAAATAAAGGTAACAGATAGATAGCTCTTGGAAATTCACGTCTTTAGGTGGGCTCTTAATAGACTTAGGATCTCTTTGTAAGGCACTTGATTTTGCCCCGCGAGCTCGTATTCTTTATGTCGGTAACTAGATATAGAATAAAGAAATAGAAGCGCATGCCTTCACAATTTGATCAACTTTATCAATTGGATATGCAAGAGGATCTGAAATTTACACACCTAAAAGAATTTTATCTTCACTTTAAAGAACCAGCTTCATTCCCAACATCCCCAGAAGCAGAAGGAATAGCATCCCCAAGGTATCAGTAAGAATAAGATTTTCCAAGGTGGGATGCTCGGATATGATATTCTGAAGAAGAAAATGCCTTGCAGAGGCCACAATAAGGGAGTTGATGGGCCAAACCACTCTCAGTTTCAGACCTCCATTGGTGTAAAATGATTCAGGAATGTTCCCAGTGTCTTAAAATAAGTAACATATTTAATTTATTTGTGATACTTAACTTATGGCTTGTGAAGTTGGCTGAATGTGCTAGTTAAAAAAAAAAAGCTGCCATGGCTTAAGAGGAAGACACCAGGGCAGGAATTTGACGAGAAAATTAACAGTCATGAGGTAATTTTCCCATCAAATAAGATCCAAAAAAGACCAAAAAATTGTCATGATTCTGCTTAAAAATTGTCAAAACTGATTACAAAGTTGTCAAAACAGTCAAACTTGAGCAGCTGTTTCAGTTTCAAATTCCTACACTGAATGCCACCACCCCCTAAGAAGGAGATACTGGATGTGAATACATCTTCGTCGGAGAGAACCCGAGCCGATGGACAAGCAAAGCGTGAGCGAGAGGAAGAGGCTGTAACAGCCATTGAGGCCGAGGAAAGCTCCACCGGACGAGTCGGTGCTAACTTTAGCCTGCTGCACCGTTGCAAGCATAGTCACCCTCCATCAAATATAATATGTTTTGTTTATTAATTTTTGGAATATTATATTTATTTGGAAGAAAATATATACATAGAAGATGTTAAAAATGGTTTATAAATCAAATAGAATTATTTAAAATATAACACTATATACAATAAATAATGTATATTTTATTAACATTTTTAGAAATTTTATCATAAAAATTACAAAAGTTTCTCTCAAAACTCATGGGAGTTTGACCTTCTAATTTACAAAATTAACTACAATTATAATCTCTTGTTTAAGCATTGAGTTTCAACACAGTGCTTTCATTAAAGAATGACTCGTCCTCTTGGCCTTTGTTAAGATCTTCCTATTAGAACGCCAACTCCACTTCCTCAAGTTTTTTCTATCCTTAAGTTCGGCCTCCAAGGACACTCAGATAATCATTCCTCTCTGGTCTTTTTCATCATTACTAAAGAGAATAATGATTCCTCTTCTTCATCCTTATCACAGCTGCTGCTTCATCCTCATCACAGATTATGCCCTGTAACAATCTCTGGTCTTTTTCATCATTGCTAAAGAGAATAATCATTCCATTTCTTCATCCTTATCACAACTGCTTCTTCATCCTCATCACAGATTATGCCCTATAACAATAATGATTAACAAAAGGTACCTAGAATCTTATACATTCATTTAACCACACTAACATTTAAAAATAAAAATTTACTACAGTGAAATAATACTTACAATTTGGATAAATTTTGAAGATGGGATTTCATATTATCATCTTGCCATATTATTCCTTGCCACCAAGCTTCTGTGCCAAATAATGTACTTAAACTAACTAGTTTATCCATTCTCCTGGGAAGTCTTTTCAAAGATGGACACTCCCATATTTCTTCATTCCACAAACCAATATTTGTTGGTCCAGTAAGGCTTTCCAATCTGGGTAATTGAGAGAGAACCATTTTCTCTAACTTTAAGAATCCTCTTTCCCTTTCAGAATTCCCTATTCCCAGCTGCTTCAAATTAGGCCACTGTCTCAACTTTAGATACTTCAGATTTGGTAACAGCTCCAATGGAGAGAGCTCCCTTAAATGGGGACAGACAGACATTTTCAAGGTGTTGAAACTTGTAAGTGTAATCCGGTAGACCCATGGTAATTCCACATGGAGAAACTCTGAAGCTTCCTCATGTTCTTCATGTCGGGAGGAAGATCATTCCTTTCATAATCTTTGTCTCCTGTTACATGAAAGTCCAACCACAAGTGCCTCATTTCCAACCAAGTTCCCATTATGCCTACCTCAATTCCTGAAGAAGTTATTCCCTCTTGTACATCTACGTTTACCCATATTCTCAACGTGTTCAAATTTAGGAAACCCTTCAATCTATAAATACTTGTTTCCGATTCTGCTTCCAGACATAAGCGAACACCGAAAGCCTCGATACCAGACCTATTTGCTTTCAGAAGGAAGTTTTTGACCTGAATTTTTCAATAAACGAGATGATTCCATTAGTAAAGAATATAATGCCCCATTTTAATTTTTCAAGCAAAGAATATAATGCCCTGTTCTAAATTTTTCAAGCAAAGAATATAAATAACTTTGAAGTCTTTTCCTGGACATGAACTTTTATGCAATTAAGTATACTAGCATTTGTATGAATATGGAGATTTCTAGAAGGATTTCGGGAGTTTATTTTAAAATAAAGAATATAACAAAATAATTTGAATTTTAAAATAAAGAATATAATAAAATAATTTGAATAAATTAAGAAATTTTAATTCAAAATTAAATCAAACTCTTTATAAATAGATATTTAAGTATTTATGTCAATTTGCATTTAGATATTGAAGAAAGATTTAGATGTCAATTTGCATTTAGATATTGAAGAAAGATTTAGATATCAAAAAAAATCAAAAGAAAGATTTAAATATCAAAGAAAGATCAAAATAAGTTGATTTCTGTAAATATACACTGACCCACTTGATATGAACGTCTTTAAAGCCAAAGCCAAATACAAATAATACTTTATAACTTCATAAAAGAATAGTTTCCTTTTACATATTAAAAATAGAATACGAATAACAACATGATCCCTAGCGATCCAGCAATATATCAACGAGCACCAACAAACCTTGAAGGATGCAAACCTTGTAATTAGTTGCAAATATTTTCTTTTTCTTTATTTGTTCATTTCATACGACAAGCCAGACCAAAGTAAAAAGGTGGAAAAATAGAGTACTCTTATCCTCCAGACCAGATATCCCCAAATTTACCCTAAATTTACAAATAAACTCTTATTTGTCAGCCTGCAGCCAACGCCTCTTGGTTAATTCACATGAATAAATCTAATAAATAGACAAAGCACTTAACCTTCCATGACTTTTGAGCAGATAAACTGCAGAACGTTTTAACATTCATGAAGAAAATAAAGTATCGGGCATCTTAACACACAAAATTGTAGGAAAATTCCGGAACATGGTTCAATATACTAAAACATACCATAGAGATAGCCGTCGTTAAAACTTAAAAAATAGTCAACTACAAGAAAGTTAAAACCTAAAACTATACTATGATTTGTCTAAAAACTTGCATAATAAGCAAATCTTAGAGGCGATGCATCTCACCTGAACTCCAACCATAGGAAGAAAAAACCCTTTTGCATTCAAGGTATCAAAGTAAGGAACAAGATCCTACTGCATTACAATGGAAGAAGAGTTAGCAGAATTTAATGCTTAACAATGTGTTACATCTCAGCTTCAGAGTGCTTTAGTCAACTGTGACTGAGTACAAATGATTAGGTGCATCTCTAATCAGCAGCATTTAGGTTGAAATGACCTCCTCATTGTTAAGAATGGTGAAAAGATAGTTTGGAAGGTAAATCAACTTGAAAACGAGTCATCATTTCTTTACAACTATAAATGTCACTGTACATGGCTTTTTCAAAGATTTCTAGCCACTCAAGTTCACGGAGAAGCTAAAACAAACACACTAGCCATGGTAGCCTCAGATCCAGCGGTCAAAATTGAACCCGTCCCAGCCCTTCCCAAGGGTTTTAACCCGTCCCATAAGTGTTTCAAAAAAAAATACTTGTCAAAAAAAATTTTAATTTTGGAATTTACCCGTCCACAAAGAAGGTTTAACAAAACTTCAATCTTCCAAATGAAGAGTAACCTTTTTCATTGCCTGTAATTATCAACTATTGATTTACACCTGCATTTTTATATTAAATCTACTGCCCAAAAGAAACAAAAAAAAATCGATGACTAATGCTTCCACAGCCATGATTTTCAATCTCAACCAAGATATCGTGCACATACCAAGGAGGATTCAGAATCCCATGTTACCAATTCGCCAACATTGGCCAGGAGACCAATCATGCCTACATATTGTGAACCTCCTATACCATATCAACCATGCTCATCCTAATAAGCACAAAGTTACAGTTGATGCTAAAGAAAAATATGTATCTCCTTTTCTATTTGTTATAATAACTAGTTGAATATAAAATACAGATATTTCTATGAACTATCCACACATGATCAATTTTCAACCCTGGAGGAGGTGAATGGATAAAAGGAGAAGCCCATTTCCTCCCACAATGATAACCATGGTTTTCATTATTACCCTCAAGAGAGAGGAAGGTAAGTTTGGTACCTTACCTGAGCAAAGCTAATTTCCTCATCTAAGACCAGGACGTTACTTGAGCTTAAGGAAACCCTTTTAGTACCTTGTCTAAGAAGGGCTCAAGAATGTGACCTTATCTTGAAAATAGTCATTTACATTCAGTGTGAATAGAGCAAAATAAGTTAAGAAAGGGAGAGCTATATAAATATCAATATGTCTGATTTAAGTTTGATCATTACGCGTGGCAAAAGAGGGTTGTCATTCTAATTGAGTATTGTATCACTATTTGTAATTGTTTGTCCTGTTGTAAAACATTGAGAAAACCCATAAGAACCAAACAAACAAACAAGCAGAAGAGACCTCCGCGTTATAACTTAACTGAAAGTGCTAACAAAAATGACAAGTAGAACAAGAGATATCTACAATTTTATCAATTTGTGACAAATATTTCGTATTTATTTATTGCTTGGCACCACTGAATAGCAACTCAACTTCCACACCCTAAATTTAGTGGACAGCTTTTTATTACACTTTACAAGCACATTCTTTTATTAAAATTTACACGTACATTTTGAGATAAAGGGAAGGTACTTTTTGAGATAGAGATGCTCGGTGAACAGTAGTCCTCCAATACTCTGAAACATTTAAAGGTAAAATATGGCTAAGCTTGCTAAGAACAAATTCTTCAACTTGTCCTGTGTAATTTTATCCTTGCACGACAACGAGAATGTTGGGATTTTTCAAGCCAGCTGATACATTACCTCACGTGATAAAACACATCAGGGATTAGAAAACATGGCCTTCATTCAAATTATAATTCCTTGACTCTTATCATCCTCGCAACAAACTAAATGGTCATCAAGAATTCTTACTTTGGTATATTAGTGACAGAAAGTGGAAATGCATGGTTGAAAATTACACTGATGAAAACTTCTAAAAAGATTGAAGTGGATCTGGTGAGATTGTAAAGCAAAGGGCAGTGGTAACAACATCCCCACTTAAACTCATTGGTGATCAGAATGGTTGGCCAGCTTACCCATTTGAACAATTTATGGAAGCACCAAATTTGAAGGCATGATCCAATTTCTCTGATGTCAACTGATATTTCATTCACAGATTTCTTGAATGTATGGAAACAAACTCAATTATCTTCATTGAGAATACTGGAACAATACAGCTAACCACCTATATTCAGAGGCCTAGAATGAATTCATCTCCAAAAGATATGTCCTCCTCCTTGCAAGAAGGCTGGCTGTAGTCTTGAATGGTCCTTCAAATGCTCCAGCGAAAAATCCATCAGTTTCCTTGCAGATTGGGTACTCACAAGGGCGAATTGAGACCAGGGTCGCACCCTTCAAAACCTTTCCACATGTGAGCTGTAGAGATGGGGCATACCAAAGCTTCATGTTTAGTGCAGGCACTTGAGTTCTGTTAGATGAAGCAGAGGCTGCAAGGGGCTTATCACGGAATTCTTGCAATTGACTTTTGTTCATGCATAAAACTCCTTGTCGATCTGAATCAGTAAGAATAATATTTTCCAAGGTGGGATGCTCGGATATGATATTCTGAAGAAGAAAATGCCTTGCATATGCCACAATAAGGGAGCTGATGGTCCAAACCACTCTTAGTTTCAGACCTCCATTGGTGTAAAATGATTCAAGAATGTTCCCAGTGTCTTAATAGATTTAATTAATTTAATTTAATAAAACCATGCTTGGAGTTCGAGGAAAGAAATTCTTATACATGGTAATGTTACTGCATTGATTGTTTGCTGGAAAAGGTAGACGGTGATTTGGAAGCGATGATCTTTCATCAACTGCTAAATGAGTAACACTGCAAGTTTCCAAATCATAGTATATGAATGGAATTTCAGTATTCTTGCACATCAAAATAGAATTTCCAACTGCTCGGAATGGTAGGTAGTATGAACAATGTCTATTTATATTTCTTGTCATACCTTGTAAAATGGTCCATATTAACCCTCTACCATCCTCGAAATGACTATCTATTTGTTGAACACAATGTTGACCACGTTTGAAATCCTGGATTTTATCTATGCACCATATACTTGTAAAACCATCATTCACAAGACATATCAATCGGTTGCAGTGTAAGGTCAGACACATAGATCGTTTCCTATGCCTTGTGTGAATTGAATGCATACCCCATATATTCATTTCAATGTTCAACGAGTACATTCTGCACACATATGAGGCACCTTCTTCAGAAGTTATTTTCACATGCAACCAATAAACTTTTCCTTTATAAAAAACAACATCTTTAGGAGTAGTAGGTTCACCATCAGCACCAATTGTTTCTCTCCAAACTCTTTGGATATTGCTGCAGATAAAAAATTTAGGACCGTGTTCAGTATGCTTATGATGTACAAGTATCCATCCATGTTTTTGTTGACCAGTGTTTCCTATCATAGAAAAGAAACCATAGTCTCCTATATCAATAATTCCTATATTTGAGAAATGCTTTATGAATGGATTTGTGAAGTAATAATCCTTATGCCCTCGTAGAGTACAATATTTTGAGAGAAAAATTATTGAACCAACTGTACATTCAATCATATATCTATATTCTAGATAAGGGACATGCAACAAAGATGTATGTCCTATACAATTGATAAAATTATATACAAAATGGTTTTGATACTGTCCCAATAGTTCAATTAAAAGCCCAGTTTATGTTATATTGTTATATTGTGTACCAGTAATGCCAAATTTCTTCCCTATCTCCTTTGGAATTTCTGGTTTGGAAAGGTATCCTCTTCTAGGATGTAGAACATGTATCTGAAATCAACGTCTCAACCTTGGTTCGTCTATGAGGTGTCTGATGCATACTATTGGACGATGCTTGATTTTTTACATCCATTTTTTATTTGGATTTGACGCAAAGATTTGAAAAATAAAAACATATATGGTTTTATGAATTCGAACATCATGATAACCAAATAATACAATAAACAACATTGGAGGAAATGTGGCATAAGCACTAAAATTCTAAGATATCAATAATAATTAAATTATACAATATAACAAAATGTAAGTTGCATAAAATGGTAACATGCATGGTCATGGTTATATATGTTAAAATCATTGGCATGTCATCTTGTAATCTATCATTCAATACTGTTTTTCTCGCACATTTCATTAGTACATTCACATTTAATCGATAAATCTCAATTAAAAAAAATTACATTTACTTGTGAGGATATTATGAAAAAAAAATAGATAACTAACTATATCTTTACTCTTTCAACACATACAGAAAGAATATGAAG